>OX579646.1:16418279-16586689 GCA_951230895.1 Carpatolechia fugitivella | reverse complement strand
TGCAATGCAAACGTCGTAGTTTGTAATACATTGCTGCTTTTTAATTCGCTATTTTATTCTCAAAAACAGAAAACGTAATTTATTTTGAAATAAAGTAATGTTATTAAACCGAATAAATCTATTACTAAAAATAAGCTCCGTTGGGATATGGTCCCGAATCGTGGGTTGATCCTATAATTTATCTCGAGTAGAGTCACGCACGTTTTTACTTCTAAATGGGTAAGCAGATCTTAGGATATATGCAAGGTGAACCCAGGCAAAAGTGACAATTGGGGTAAATGTAACAAAGGCATTTTTTTTACTATTTCGTATGATCAAAACAATCCAAATGTTCCAAATCAAAATTCTACTACGAACCAAAATTTAATTTTAAAAAGTCATCAAAGAAAATGTAGTAACATAGACATTTTAGTTCCCTGTACCTTCGAGAATTTAATTGAATTATGTTCCTAATCTTCCATCCACCGCATAACCACTGAACCGTTAAACCGAGAAAACTGAATATACATGAAGTACCTAACACTTACGTTACGTAACATTCGCAACTCATAAAAACTAAAAGTCAGTCGGGGCTTTAATTTTTTTTTTATCTTATCTCTTGAGTCTTGATATTATATGCACTTTATCAAAATTAGGCCAGTTAATAGAGCACCTCTAGGCTAACAAACTGTACTGACAGTACTGGAGTATTTGCAACGACTTCTTTTATTAGGGAATATGCACATTTTTTAAAATTCATTAATCGAAATATTTCAAGTTCCAGATAAAACATAAAAAATATTTTTTCAAATATCTTGCTCAGAAACAAAGTTATAAGGCTTCAAAGTTGATGGTTAGACAGAGAGGTCCGACGTGACATGTGACGTCATTGGTCACGCGGGCCATACATCCGCCATAGTCTATGGCCCATAGAAAATTTTGTTTTCGTAAGAGGGACAGATATATAGGCAAGGACGTTTAAACAGTTTAATAATGTTGTATCTAGTTGGTTTTTCAAACAATTTCGATTCTGTTTAGACTGTCAGTATTCTATTTTTGTATACTTTCAGATGAACTATGAAAAGAAACTAACATTTTTTAAATGCATATTCCCTATTCCTTCACCTTACTTGGTATGGGCACGTAATGCGGAGAAACAAAAGTTACGTAGAGAAAAAGGTATTGAATTTGAATGTGGATGGATATGTTGGGAGAGGACGACCAAAGAAAAGATGGATGGATTGTGTAAAAAAAATGATATGTTCAGGAAGGATGTGAGTGATGAAATGACGGCTGATAGGGACGAATGGAGGAAGAAAACATACTGCGCCGACTCCAAATGATGGGATAAGGGCAAGCGAATGATGATTCCCAATTCCTTTCAGTAGGACAAAAGTTAAACTTACTTGAGCATAGACGAGGTAGAGCCCGCTCTCCTTGATAGTGACATAGTTGTTGTGCAGTTCAATCTTGGTGTCGCTGTCTTTGGACGACACTTCCTTGTCGCGCACCCAAGGCCCCAGGATCACTGAAAATAAAGAAAAAGGGATTTTTAATTTACTATTGAAATAGGGAATACAACTTGGAGCGTCGGTGGTCTAGTCGTTGGTGTCGTAAGAGGCGACTTAGGGACTACACATTGAACAGGGAACGGGCAGCAGCGCTCCAGGATACAGTAACCTTTTAATCTGCGATCTCCAACCCGCCTGCCAAGCGTGGAGATTATGGCAAAACCAAACACATAAGTAGGGGAGGCTCATAGTCCAGCAGTAGACTGTAACGGGCCTTTGATGAAACATTTGAGACAAATGTACTGTAGTGAACTGGCGACCTTCTAAAATCGGAAGTTGGTAAACATTGCACCTAGTTCTTCATAATGAAATTAGTAATTTAACGCCAGCTTCGAAGTGGAGAAGAAAGAGCAGGAAAGCTGATCCTGTCGCAAGACGGGATAAACGCTAGGAAGAAGAAGAAACATCAGCTTGCCCTACCGCACGGACTAATTCACAGCATGTAAATAAGAATTTATGATATAACACGCCACTGAGCACTATTTTTTTTTACTTTTCTCATAAGTGTAGTTATTTAAATATTCATACATATAAAGGTAGATGATGGATGGCAGATAAGAATTTATTTTTTGAAAGAAATTAAAAATATTGGTATGGCCGACCGGGGCATACTTTTTGAATGACAGGTCGGGCCGGTGACCGATGGATACTAACTCACACCACACCTATACATTTCATACAATATCCGTAGAACAAATATTTACATTACTTATCGTTCGAGATAATAAGCTTATAAGGGCAGTAGGTCGCGATTCGGTTTTTGGTCGTCGCCATATTACAATCTGAGGGTAATCAGAATCAGTGCCGTGACATGACAGCGCTAATCTTTTTGTGGCCGATGATAATACACAATACAATAACAAATAATTAAGCATTATGTATCTGCGCATGCGTACTGGATTTCATTAGCAGCATACCACGTCATCCAATTATGTTACAATAATAATGTAATTCATTAATAATAAATTAATCAACTAATTTCTTTACAATCCGATCTTTTGACTTATATACATATTTTGAGAGAATTATAGGTCGAATCGAAATTTCGTAGAGACAGATTATAGAGGTAAAAATTGCAATTTTAGTAGGTAATGGTTAATTTTGAAAACAAACAAGACGTTTGTTTGCTGCCAATATGAGATTTTCGGATGCTATACGTTAACATCAAGGATTATTTTCAGCTGTCTGATTGGTACGCGTGTATTTATACTACAACTCTTATCTAGACCTTCCCAAACAGCTAATATTATCAAACCCACACACAACACAGGAAGTCAGTATCGGCTACAAACATAACTGCGTAGGTAACCCAACGGCAGGGCATTAATCCTTCAAATTCAATGATTACGAAGTCTATCAATCAAGTCACAAGCACTTTATCTTGTAAAAGTTTATCTATCGAGTGCTTTCTAAAGATTTCTTAGTAAGAAAACAATACATAATTAAATACACTCATCTATAGAACAGATAAACTAATAATAAATTAATAGCACGCAATTTTGCAATAGTCTATATTGCTTTGTTAGGTAATTGTAATTATTGTTTTATGATATCAGTGTTATCACTGTGAGGTACTCGTGATGTACCCAATAACTACTGCTGATGATCAGTCTGACCTAGTCTGACTACAAGAGAGGGTGTTAACAGATTATGTTTTGTTTTTGGTGATTTCTAAGCATACAGGGTGTAAGGAACAGGGTCTCCACTAAATTTTTCAGCTCATCAATCATCTGATGTGGCCGTGTGGTGACGGCAGAGTAGAATACATTTGTCACCAACCCCTACTCTTCCCGTGGGTGTCGCAAGAGGCGACTTAGGGACTACACATTGAACAGGGAACGGGCAGCAGCGCTCTCTGATACAGTAACCTTTTAATCCGCGATCTCCAACCCGCCTGCCAAGCGTGGAGATTATGGCAAAACCCTCCACTTCAGTGGAGGAGGCTCATAGTCAGAGGCTCACAGAGTGGACTGTAACGGGCCGTTGATGTTGATGTTGAATCATCTGATTATGATCATATTAATTTTGATCTAGATTCATTTAAAAAAAAAATACTAATTAATTCAACTACTAAATCGAGGATTGTTCTGATGATAAGCTAAATTAGGAGATGGTCAGAAGCATGCAGTATCGATGAGTATGCAATAGAATTGAATGTAGCGAAATAATATTAGAAAATGGTCTCGCCTCACCTAGAATGGCAAAGTGTTTTTATTATAATTCAAAAACAAAGTAGCAACAAAAAGACTGGAATTATTTGAATAGACAAGGAAAAGAGAGACAGGGTTATTGTAGCCGCTTTACATTTTGTATAAACCGCATCTTAGTGGTTTTAAAAAGGTTTTGTACGTCAATGTATTGATACACGCAACATTGTAGTAAGTAGGTAATGATAATGTTGTATTAGTAATTGTAAAAACGATTCATTTGTCTCATTTATTTTAGATTTGGTACTGGCATCGAAATCTAAACATGATATTTATTGGGGCACACTGCAAAAAAATATTGTAGGTCACGTAAGGTTGTAGTAATTTAAGCATAATATAAGTACGTATCGCAGTAAAGGGAACCTACCATATAAATAAACAATACAGACTCAATAAATGAATCTACCACAGGCTGAAATGGTGAAACTTTTTTTATCAGCTCGGCCGGGTATCAAACCTGGAACCCTCAGCCTATGAGGAATGCTCTACCAAACAGACTTACTGCACTTTATAAATATTAGTAGTATACAAGTCTAGAATAGTAAAAAGAAGTGAGTAAATAGGTAGATAGTAATTTGTATAGCAAATGCTATAAGTATGCTAATACAACCTGTTCTGCCTGGTATTTAAAAAATCGCGAGAAAAACGCTAAGTTGTCTAGCATGTAGGTACATAAGTGGTTCAGGTGAACTACTGTTTGATTAGTCAGCCATTTGAACATATGTTTTGTTAGGTAGGTAGTTATATTAGCTACTTGCTAAAGTTTAATTTTTTCTCTTACCAAGTATATAAAAACATAACTGAATAAAAAATGTGCTGTTGTTGAGTAAGTTAATAAATAACTTTTACGTAAAACTTTCGCAAAACCAATCGAATTATTGAATGGTCACAGACAGATTAGTGGATTATTAGCAAGAAAAATAATTTGAGTCACATAACAAATTATGTAATAAATCAAATAGTCATAATGTAACATTTTCCTTGACTAAAGTTTTTCAAACAGAAACTCAAAGTAATGCCTTCTGAATACTTTAAAATTAAAATGCAAGTTCTAATTTACTCATGCAAGCACAACAAAACAGTGGCAAGCGTAGCAAAAAAGAATTATCTAATATTGTCTGGTTGCTTAATTGATGTAAGAGGAGATTAATTTCAATCAAAACATTCCCATGTGGCTACTGTCACACTGTATTGCTAGAACACAATCCTTCCAAATCACCTGCGTATGGAAATTTAAACTTTATTGCTGAGCAACAAGGCTATCCACGGTAACTTGGTAAGTTGTAAGTAGTCAGGCCATTGCAATGCAAGCTTTAATGCTTGACATTAGAGTACAGAAGGGCACTTCCTAAGTGATGTATAATAACAATAAAATGTGTATGTTGAGCATAGTATACAGACATCCTGTGAATAGCAAACCTACATAAATTTACATTTTAATACATTTATGGAACATATGGTTGACTGCTCAGATTTTTGCTATGTAGGAGAGCTATACTTGGGTTACTATAGGATGAGCTCTGACAGTTTAAAATTTTAAAAACTTATTAATATTATTTCGTTTATTTATTTATTTATTAAGTAAAATTACACACTGTTTAATGATAAAATAAGAGGTGAAGTTACTTTTTTTTTATATTATAGCTATTATGGTTTTTAAACTGAATATAATTTAAGAAAAGTTGTTAATGTCGTATGAAAAATGTTGAATCTGTAAGAACCCATCCTATAACAACCCAACTATAGCTAGAAATCCATGCTGTAAGTATGATGTCATTAATTAATTACAGTAGATAAATTATAGTTATGTAAGGAAATAAGTGTAAGGTATGTACCTACTTAAGTGGTTATAATATAGAAAAATAACTGATGTAAGTACTTACTGTTATTTTCTATGTTTATTTCTTTTATGCCTCCATTGAAATGTGCAACTAGAGGTTCTGGACCTAGAATCAAAATACATAAGAAAATATAAATAAATGAAAATTGTAACATTATTAGCTTTAAAGTACTATTTAATTTTGTAGTTAAGATCTAAATAAATATGCCAACAAAGTGCTTACAACTTGGCAGAATATAATAAAATGCTTTATACCTATTTACAACAAAAATCTTATTTTATTTTTTAAATAAATCCTTACCTTTTTTTAGAACGGACAGGTCCTGTATCACTGGTGTTTTGTCAGTGCTAGATGGACTCTTCTTTCTAGAGTCTATCAAGAGCATATCTTCTCCTAGGTCTTCGACAAAGTACTTCTTCGCTGTGGGCGACACCTCCAGCCTAGGACCGGACTCCATTCGGGGCTCTCGCAAGTCCACACCTTTGAAGCGTCTCCTATCCGATACTAATGGACTAGGTTCTAATCTTTCTTGGCTGTGGTTGATCAAGAACTGGTCTCTAATCATATCCATCTGTCTCCTCATCGAGATCATCTCATTCCAGTAGTAAAAGGCTACGGAGCAACTGATCACTATACAAATTACACTCAAGAGGAAGTTTAATACAAAAAGGACCTTAATTTTCTTGGAAGACGCTATCGAGAAGGTCGTATTAATATGCACGCCGACATCGGCCGGTTTTTCTATAACAAAGAAAAATGTATACCTAGTTTAACAAAATGTCAAAGATAACATAGTTGTTTTTTATAAAAATCAATGAGTTAAATTCACCTGTTTGTAAATGTATGACAGTCCCGTCCGGGTTGACTTTAGATCTACCGGTGTTTAGAAATATGTTGGCCGCACCTGCCGAAGAGTTCAACGGGACACCCTCGCAATAGTTTGTTTTCTTTTCGCCATCCATTCTGAATGTTTACTATGGTGTTTGTAGTACGCCGTACTACGGTCATACGATCATCGTCTGCGTAGGCGTCGTCGCTCCTAAACAAAGGAAGCACAGCTTTATAAAAAGTTCGCATTGATAACCGCGAGTTGATAACACAAAAACAACACGACATACCAGAATCCGAAGCCAAAGTTTTAATTTCTCCAGTCTAACTAATTTTTCACTTAACTTTGTCCTATAATTACACATAAAACCTAAGTTATTTACTAGAAACCAGTCCAAGAACGAAAATAAGTAAAATAACACAACCAGCCGCCCGATGCCGCCGAGAAACGGAAGGGAACTTTTTTTTTATTCGCGAGGTTGCTGGCCAGTGGCTGTGCGATTAGAGCGACCGCTAGCCTGCGCGCCAAATTCAAACTGGCTGGGAACAGAGTCAACAGCCAGCGTGCGTTGTCGTGCGAAATGTGGTTACGAATTGCGAGTTGAATGTCGGGCACACGCGCGGTACTTGCGTTGCGATAGCACTTGCACACGCCTCCTCCAATGTAACTTTACAAACAAAGTTCCGCGTACAACGGTTTTATACAGCTTCAAGCTGCTGCCTTCAGCAAATAACTGCTTGTTGACGAATTTTAAGAATTCGTTTGTAGCTATTTCAGTTTATTAGGCTGTTTTGCTTTCCAGTGAAAACTATGAATGATACACAGGGTCGGATTAACGCGTCGGGGCTGCTAGGTAATGCACGTCTCGGGGCCCCTTTTCACCAATAGGAACTTTTTCGGGGTATCAGGACACTTGCGCGAATCCATTTGCGCGAAAAAACACGTGAACGGAAAAGATATACTGCCTAATTATAATCCATACATACCTATTATTTATACAGCAAGAGTTAACAAAATAATTAAATATGATAAAATCTATGCAGTCAGCAGTAGGTGTACACTGTACTTACATCCACCTAAAAGACATAGGTCGGTATTCCCGGATTCTCTACCTGTAAATTCCTTTGTGTATTTTGCGTGACTGCATAAATAGTAGCACGTTTCTCGAAACCCTTATTTCTCGCAGGTATAGCATAAAATGAAAGTGATCATTACTATTACAGAGCCAAAGTAATGCTAAAAGTAACACGAAACGTGCCCGACTTCTATCTGACCTACAAATTTGTTATACTGTAGGTCATGTAACTTACTTACTTACTGTACTTATATTGAATCTCAAATTGCAGTTTTGTCACTTATTTTACTATAGGCACAGCTTGTTCGCTCTACCAAAATTTTGTCCAAAAACCCAGGAACATGACGTAATTTAATTGCAACAATTTGTTTGGTCTTAGTAATTTTAATGTTTTAATTTAAAAAAACACTAATTATGTAATTAGTGAATTCACTTGAAATTTACCATTTGTTAAATGCCAACTATTTATTAAGGTATGAAAATTAATACAAACTTATTGCTACGCTAAAAAAAATTTTCAAATTAACGGTAAACAAACATCGGTAGTGTAGGCTGGAGTCGTCGCCTCCTATCCAGAAGTCGGCGCGATTCGACCTCTCCTCTATCGTTGCTCCTTTATTAAAATTCACGTGAATAAATGTAGCCTATATTTATTAGAACGCTCTTACTTTTTTTATAAATGCTTGTGTCGTAAAGTAGACGTATCAAGCGTAACCGGTGAAGAAGCCCGACATTCAAAGGTTGTGTGTGACTGCCCTCATTGCGAGGCCCTATCCTAAATTAGCAACTCAATGCGCTTTAGTTGAAAGTTCAACCGACGCCCTATTGAAATAACGTTCATATTAGCGTGCGATGCTTCACGGAGGTTTCGTCCGACACTGCGCAGGAATCGTGCGAACAACAATTTTTTCTTGAACTCTTTTCCCTTTTTTATTAAAAATATAGAACGAATTAAAAAACTAGCTGGTTTCGTCGTTTAGGTATTATAGCCACCCAAAATATACAAAAAAATATGTTGTTGTCGCTGAAAATATTGAGAAAACAGATTTGCAAATTTTGAATGTGGGGTGATTTTAATTATTTATTTTTGCTTTATTCCTTGATTATATATAAAATCTACTTTGTTACGTTTACGTCGCTAAATGATAAACTCTTCTGTTGGTTGTAATTTTCTTGATTTCGTAAATATTCCGAGACGTGAGATACGCGAGTTAAAAAAGGGGCCCAAGAACGATTTTTCAAATAAGGCCTCGCCTTAAGGCGTATTATAAGTGAAAGTAGGCTCAAGCCCTCGGTGGGGACGTAGCTACTTACCTAATGACTTGATAATCGGTCTACAAACACAAATAGTGTCCTATAAAACAAACCTCCCGAAACATCTCAATGTTCTAAACACGGGCTTGAAATCGGTGGCCGGTGTATTAGTTAGAAATTGCCATCTGCCGTCCAAAGGAATTTGCCTCACAAGCTAGTTTGCACATATCTTTCTGGTAAGTAAATAAGTAGCTATACCTTACTTGAAAAGTGGCATGCAAGCCAATGCAGTATACATGCGCCAGCTGTACACCACCTAAGTTATCTGCAAGACGAAATTAGCAAGTCTATTTACGTTCAGATTCCTTCGCTCCCCCTACTTCCCATGTTGCTAGGAAGTGCTGGTGCTAGCTAAAGTGTTCTCTTAAGTTGGTTTCGGTACTTTAAACAGTTTTCTTTAGTTGTCTCTCTACTTCTTTACAGACTGAAGAGATGAAACAAAATTGAGTTCGTATCTCATCGTCAATATAAGCAGTAGATAGAAGTCAATCTGATTGTTTGTTATTGATCTGATAGAGTTAGAGTGTGTTGCTAACTGTAACAAAAAAATACAATATTAAAATATTCTCCCTCTACGTTAAATATCGACTTTTTGTAACACCTTGTATTAAATAAACTACTAGGGCTGCCTTTTAAGTCATGTCGTTTGCAAACTTCCCGCGATTATTAAAAAAAAAACATGGCGTTTTCATCTTTCTGAATTTAGAATTCGAAAACAAAAGAATGATATTTGACTGGTCGACTAGTTAGATGGTGATTGGTGTCGCAAAACTCTGCAGCGATTTAACCGAGGAGAGTCCAAACACGGTGTATAATATGGTTAGTGGCGACGAGTCTTGGATATATGCTTACGATCCAGATTCCAAGCAGCAGTCAACTGTCTGGGTCTTCCAAGATGAGCCAAAACCGACCACGGAGCACTTAAAAAAGAAATGGTTGCCTCGTTTGTGGCAAAGGGTGATCATGTTACCACTATTGTACTAGAAGATTACAAGACGGTTAACGCTGACTGGTATACTACTGTTTGTTTGCCACAAGTCATCACAGAATTTCGGAAAAACAACTCAAGACGTCGTCGTATGATACTGCACCATGACAATGCAAGCTCGCACGCCGCCGGCCAAACTTTGATGTTTTTGAGCAGCCAAAATGTCGAAATTTTATATCACCCACCTTACAGCCCTGACTTGAGCCCTAAAGATTTCTTTACGTTCCCCAAAATTAAGCAGTCTTCGTGGTCAACGTTTCAGCTCACCCGAAGAAGCTGTTGACGCATACAAATCGGCCATTTTGACTACCCCCCTGTATAAACCGAGCCTTATAGATAGGCTCATGTTACAATAAACAAACTTAACCTTCCTTCCTTTCTCGGCCGTTTTGGAGAAAGTGTGTCACTCTTAGCCCGATGATGTGATGACGGTCACACTCGTTCTGATACCCGGAACCATATGACACTGTCTGAACTCCGCCTGAAGAAATCTGAGCTCCGTGACTCACCTGGTACACTCACCTCATTTTTTTCTTGCTGATAATTAAAAATGAATTATGGACAGGTATAGGTATTTTCTTAGCGGCAACGCTTATACCTAAAATGTAAGTAACAAAGTACCTATTAGGTAAAAAAAAATACACGCTTCGTTTAAAAATGAACATGTTGATTTACTAGGTCTACTTAATTCCAAAAATTAGGTCATTATTATATTATGATAAGTAGAACTAAGTCTCCACTGAGGGTCTCTATACACATAATCATTGCATTTTTTATCAGACATACTTACTTATTGCACACAAAAGTAACATACAAGCAGGGAAGTGCACGCGAAGGGTACGTATAAGTTTCCTTGGGGTTTCTTTTACCAAAAGAGTGTTGAACAAACACAATGATTTAAAAGACATTTTAGTACGAGGAGGGCACGTTCGAAATCACGACCTTCGCTAAAATCCAAACTATATATATACTATAACTATAATGTATATATATCAACGACGTCTTGTTAGGGAAAGAAAGTAGTAAGAATTTATCATGATATTATTATGCTTCTATCTAAACTAATTAAAACATTATCATTTTTATCGCACTCGACTGTATTTGGGCTATGCAACACTGAATCATTCAGTAATTATTTGAAAACAGTCGCGTAGTACGTGTAATCATGGCACAAGCGCACGCGCATCGCAAATATTAAACTTTGTCTCCTCTTTGTTTCTTTAGTTCCGGCGAATGATGAACTAAACAAAGCCCTATAAGTCTACGCACAAACCAACATGTTAGTATCGCCTATCATAAATATTTATAAAACTTTTAATACTCCCGAACTCCAAAGTAATTCATAAATGACACTGATCAAAGTATTACACTAAATTAATCGGCGCGGCAACCAAATTCCAATTCTAATGTAATAAATAGAAAAGTCTGTATGGCTTCCACAGCTATTGTACTGAATTGATATGGATGTTTAAGATAAAATTTTAATAGCTATTAGGTTAAATGAAACCCATGGACGAAGTACGGCTACTTTTTATCGCGGGCAGACCTTAGGGCAGATAGCTAAATTCACAATACGACGTAAGTATACGAGGCGGCACTGAAAGTATCGGGAATCAAGGAAGTGATACAACATTATTAGTGGAAAACATGTTATTGTTTTTCGAAGTATTCTACTCGAAACTTGTCACATTTTTCCATTCGACGGAACCAATTTATCGAAGCATTCATTCTATTCTGAAGTTCGGATACTCAAAATGGCCGTTTTGTACGATGCGATACACCTGATGCGATGCTGTACCTGGGCTGATTGATAACTGGCCGAAACGACGAACTTAAAAAAATGATACGCAAAAAAAATATATTACATTATATTTTGGCATCTTTTTGAAAATAGAACGCCAAATTTGAATTTAATCGAACTGGTGGAATTTGTTTGATAGGACGTAGAACTTTCTCTGTCGTAAATTTTCTTAACAATGGAAAGAAACGAAATTCGTGCGGTGATAAAGTTTTACGTTTTAAAACAGAAAACAGCAACCCAGATTAAAACCAAGCTAGACAGTGTTTTAGGTAATTCTGCTCCTGCATTGAGTACAATTCACACCTGGGTAACTGATTTTAAACGTGGAAGACAGAGCTGCGAAGACGCCCACAGGTCTGGCCGTCCAAATGAAGTCACGAATCCGGACATGATCAAAAAAATTCACAAAATTGTATTGAATGGCGCTTGAGTTGCGAGAGATAGCAGAGATGGTGAGCATTTCATCTGAACGCGTTTTTAATATTTTGCACCAACATTTGGGAATGAAAAAGCTTTGCGCGCGATGGGTGCCGCGTTTGCTCACTGTTGACCAAAAGCAACGTCGAGTGGACGATTCATCGGAGCGTTTGGCGCTGTTTAACCGAGATCCTAACGAGTTTTCGCGGCGTCATGTAACAGTCGATGAAACCTAGATACATCATTATACTCCCGAGACAAAAGAACAATCTAAGCAGTGGACTGAAAGCGGAAGACCTGCGCCGAAGAAAGCAAAAACGGTTTTGTCGGCCGGCAAAGTGATGGCGACTGTTTTTTGGGATGCTCGAGGGATTATTTTAGTGGATTATCTGCAAAAAGGAAAAACAATAAATGGAGAGTACTACGCAAAAATTAAGTGAAGAAATCCAGAAAAAACGACCACATTTGGCCAAGAAAAAAGTTTTGATCCACCATGACAACACACCTGCACACACGTCAATGGTTGCAGTCGCCAAACTCCATGAATTGCGGTTCGAATTGCTACCGCATCCACCCTATTCCCCGGATCTGGCCCCGTGTGACTTCCACTTATTCCCAAACCTGAAGAAATGGTTAGGTGGCCAGAGATTTTCATCAAATGAAGAAGTCATTGTTGCCGTGGACGAGTATTTTGAGGGGTTGGAGAAAACATTTTATCAAACTGGTGTAACGGCATTGGACTAAATGCATCGAGGTAGAAGGAAACTACGTTGAGAAATAAATTTATTTTAAATAGATTTTTAAAGTTTTTCTTTGTCGTTTCGGAAACTTATCAATCAGCCCTCGTATACAGCATTTGAAGATCCTCAGTGGAATCTCTCACACGAAGTAACGCGGGCCGCTTTTTGCTCCTCAGAGAGCCATCGGGAAAACAACTTTTTATGCAAGACTATATGAATCTGACTCATGCCAATGCCTAAAGATGCCTGAATATAGCGATATGTCACATGCCGATCTTCTTCAATCAGCTTACCCACGGTCACAGAATGCAAGGCATCAACCAAAGATTTCAGACGCGCGCGCGCGGTCGGGGAGCGAAGCGATCGTCTTTTGTTCCTCTGAGGCATCAACTTTATAATAATATGTGTTTTGTTTTTTTGTTGTTTTTTTGTTTTGTTTATTTTTTAATTGTGGCTTTTGTGTATTCACAATTCCGCCAATAATGTCACGTGTCGGAGAGGATACAGGATGGGGATAGGAAAGGAAAATGTTTTGTGTTTTATGTTTTATCTTGGATGATTGCAGTTTTTGGGCAATCTTGACGCGGACCGTCACAGAACTTGAGACGTCCACGTTGAATTTCCGCAAACCAGCGATAAATTGTTTAAATGGGGCTTCATCACCAAATGCAGAAATCATCCGATCAACGCACTGTGTTTGTGTTAAACCACTTCGAAAGTCATAATTAATCATTGATCTTGAATTTTCTCGAGACCGACTTTACAAGTTCGACAAGACTTCGTGACTAGAGCACGTTAAAAAGAATTAAAAATAAATAAATGGTATTCGATAAATAAAACCAAGGAGTCTTCGATTATAAAGACGTTATTTTGCCAGGAAGAGCGGAAATATTCCATTCCCGACTTTCAGTGCTGCCCTCGTAAGTATTCACTCATGGTTCTTTTTATATTGCCCCTTCTAACCGCATGAGGTTCTCAAAAGAGGTCAGCGACTGTGAGGTTCCTGACAAAACTGAAAATTTCCTCCTTTTGTTTATTCGTCGGGCATAAGTTTACTTAACGTGTCTCATAATATCATAAAAACCTGGTAGGATACATACATATATTATAATACCGTTTATATGGGTAAATACCGGCACGGTTCACCTGGGATTAGAATAATCTGGACTTAGGACCTAAAACTCCACAAGCTGACTGACGCAAGTTTTCCAAACTTTGCACGTTTGAAAAGTTTCGCTACCCAGTGGTGCACTCACAACTTTCACTATCACTTCCAAAAGTTTAGCTTGTTCGGTCCCCGAGTATCGAAATAAGGGACTAGCATAGCCTGACGATATATTATGATTCCGACATGTGCGCAAAATTAAGTATCCTATTAGGTTATATCCTAAAAAGCATAGATGCGCAGCAAAAAAAAAACTAAGTATATGCTAAAAAGTAATTTTAGGCATTATCCTTGTGAATATTATTTTGACATTATATTGATGTTTTTTTCCCTTTTCCTTCAACATTCACTCGATTATATATATATGATGTACTTTTCAATAGGTATAATAATATAAACTGGTTCAAGATCTACGCATTTAAGAAGAATACTATTTAATTTATTAGCTGATCCGATCTTCTTGCCATTGAGGTAAGTACTCGTAGTTTTGCTCTACTTTTCTAAATGCACTTGAACTTAGCACGGTTTTGAGTACAATGACGTTGTTGTGTTATATATCTTTGTGCATTGAGAAGAAACTGCTCAATGTATCACAAAATTACAAGAGAGTTGAAAACGTTTTTTAATGTATTGTGTTTGGTACATCAATGTTTACCATTTTCGGTCGTTTACCGAGTTTTCATCTCGCGCATTCAGCACAATTTCTCATAATATTTACCTTATGGCGTGATCTAAAATACTAGATTCATATTATTGGTGACGATTCTATTAGGTGTATTAGGTAATTCTGTTTATTTGTTTCAATATCAATGAAAGTAGGTTGTAAAGTTCTTCAGATATGTAATCAATCTGACACACTAGACAAAGAGAAAAGATAAGTACAGGTAGGTTAGACGGATAGATTTAGTAGGTAAGTTAAAAATTAACATTAAGATTTTGCTTAGCGATATTGTAGGTATAAGTATAACCCAAGCAGATAAAGAATAGATCTGAAAATGGCGTCCGCTCGCACACGGCAGCTATAATATATTATAGCACGAAGCAGCCAGCTCTCTCGTCGCCATTCACTTTCACGCAAAGCAGGGGTCAAACAAAATGGCGAATCAATCAGTGACCGGCCAATCTGCTTGACCCCCGCTTTGCACACAAAGTGAATGGTGATAAGAGAGCTGGCTGCCTCGTGCTATAACATATATTATAGCTCCGTCTGTGACGGGCTTAACTCGCTCACAATCTATCGCTGTCTATATTCACGCAGTAAAGTACGTGCTGCAAAAAAATAATGATAATAATTTGGGTTGGATTTAGAAACAATTGGAATCGATCGGAGGAAACTGAGCATGTGGGGAAGTTCATCCCGCTACATCGATTTAACCTTTTAAGGAGACTTCGAAAATAAAATAATGAAAATATCAATTTCCTATCACACAAGCGGTTTATAAAACCATTTCTCGCCTCCTGAAGCAATTTAAACACAAATAAATAATAAAGACAAATTAAATAATCCAGTGTTATATTTACCCTTGCTCCTTATTTATTTTATTAATATTTATTGTCTTTATTATTAGTATCATTAATTGATAATAATAATAAACCCGTCCCGTTCTGTTTTAAATCATAATAATAAAAAATAATAATTAATAACAAAAAGTCAGTAGGAAAAATTAAAATCGATTTTTGAGAACTTGTTTTGCCTACTGTACCTTAAGTACCCGCCGCCATTTTCAAATCTATTCTTTATCTGCTCGGTTTATATATAGGTACTTATCGTATTTCTTTAATTTCATAATGGTATCTATCTTTCTGTATTTATTATTATTTTAATTTCAGAATTCTAAAATAATTGTAGACGTTTTCTTTTATCTATTTAACCTTAAATACTTAGTATTGATATTCGGAAAGTTTCTGGTTTGAATTGAATAATTTTTTTTTTCAGAACTTTCTACACAGTGAGTACACTGAAATAAATATTATATGAGAAAACAAAAAATGTTCATTGTTCATACAAAAAACATAAACGCAAGCAGTTTCACATTCAAATGTTATTATTGAAATAAGTACATGGGTATAAAAAAACAAACATAAGACTATTAAGACTAAGAGTAAGACTATTTTGTTTTAATAGGTATTTTAATTAAAACGCTTCAATCACACTAAACGAATATTATAAATATCAAAATATATTTGGATGTTTAGATGTTCGGAAGTCTGTTCCGCCTTCACGCTTAAAGTACTCAACGAATTTGGATGAAATTTGGAATGGAGATAGTTTGTAACCTGGATTAAAACATAGGGTACTCTTTACTGAAAAAAAGTCTTATTCCCACGGGAAAGTATTACACAGCATAGCCGCGGGCGTACGGCTAGTAGTTTATATATTTTAATAAAGTAGGCTCTACTTTTTTTGCGAGAAATGGCGCCTAAAACAAAAGAAACAAACGCACAGGCTCAGCCAGACCAATTCTAATGAAATATAAAATACCTGCGAACCGGTTTCCTAACGTCAAAAATCGGCTGGATCGAAGGGTTTCCGAGGACGGAATTTTAAATTAATGCAGATTAAAAAGCGGGCTTAAGGTTTAAGGTCTGTAACAGGATAAAAAGATAGAATGATAGAAAAGTCTGTCTGAGCCTGGATTTTAAAGGCCTGTAGGAATTAGGTTTTTTTATCGAATTGTAATAAATCCTAATTTACCAAGTCTTAGTGGTACAAATCCGAAATATTTAACGCAGTAGTACGGCCTTTTACAGTAACACATACACCTTGCTAGAGACAAGTCCATGTAATTGACCAACTTAAATAAAATTAAAGAAAAAAAACCTTTTTTAAAAACAAGCTTTTATTATTTGTTAAGAAAATGAACTAAAAAGTTAAAAATAAATTAAACTAAATAAAAGCTTGTAAAAAGAACATAGATTGACGGACGACAAAAAACATTGGTTCTTTCATACATAGGTCTGTTGATCTATTTCCTATGGAAAAATTATTAGTTCATTTATTTTGCTGCTTATGGGAAAGTTGTCCAGCTTCATAGACTGACCTCCCTCGTAAAGGGTTTAATACGAATGAAAGACGGCGTATGACTCTACATACTTTAATGTTTCTTTTTATTTTAAAATACAATGATATGGTTTTGAATAGGTGTAAATAATAGAATTATTTATATAATATGTTTATATAATTATTTCTATATTTATATCATTGTGTTTAAAACACGAAACACTAAACAATATCGAAAATGAAAGCAAAAGCGAACCGTCTAATATCGGCTTTAATGAAAGACATCTATAAAACAGAAATTGTATGCAAAAGGTTACTATAGGATATCTGATTACTTAAATGACAGATGTCCATGGGAATAGGCTGCTTAAGTATCAGGCTTTTTCGATATTTAATCAGCATTAATTTTGTAATTGACAATATTTTATTTAAAAAAGGAAACGCAAAAGATGCGACGACTGTGGAGTTTCTTCGGTGAGCTCTTCTCCACAGATTCCGCCATTGTGTTAGTGAACTCACCCAAAAAAATGTAATGACGGATCTAAGTGATAACATCCTATGGATTTTTTTTTATACAGTGCATTTAGAATGTAATGCTAAAATAAATCGACGCTTGAAAAAAGAACATGATGTTTAAGATAAAAGTAAATCGGGCTGAATGTCGGTTGTCTTATTAGCCTATAGACTAAGAGCGGGCCGTATGTAACCCTACCTCATCGACGCGACCTATCCAGGGTGCTGCCTATTAAAAAGGTAAGTCTTACAGTACAGGGTTGCCTGGGCCTAACCTGGAGCTGTAAGACTTACCTTTTTAATAGGCAACACCCTGGATAGATCGCATCGATGAGGTAGGGTTGCATACGGCCCGCTCTTAGACTACTATTAGAATGTCACTTACTTTTCATGGAATGGTTTTCATGGAAAAAATGTACCTGTACAGCACTTTTTTTTTTCAGAGAAACAAAATTGTATAGGTTCACAAAAAGTGCCCGCGCATGTGCTCACGCACGTATCAACTAGGATTTACTTGTAATTTTTCTTGCTTTTTTTAACAGCGCTCAGCTTTTTTATGATTGAATGAATTTGCTGAATTGAATAGGTATGTAAATGTAACTCAAACGATTTCTGAGTATAATGCCGAAGTGACTAATTCATAGTGACTATGCGTAGATAGATATTAGATACCTATCTATCTAGATACCTAATGATTAAGCGATGCATTTAATTTAAGAGAAAGTGATGAAAAATAATTATTTACTAACAAATAACTTTCTTAGACCGGTAGTTGAACAGGGTATTTAAGGGTGTATGTATATCGAGCCAAACAAGGATGTTTTTATAGTATTGCGAAATAAATCAGTTCTTGTTGTAAGTCTCTACAGGTAAATACCGTATTTATTGAAAATTAAATTATGTCAAGTGCAATTGATAATATTGTGTTCAATAAAGTTGATATTGCAAAACATGTATGTTGAGCCAGTAGCTAGAATTATAACTAAGTTAAGTAGGCCTACTCCTAACAAGGTATTTTTTTAAATGATTCACGTATTGTAACGGGTGGGTTATTGAACCCTTTCGTTAGCAAAACGATTTTATGATTCATTTCTAAGAACCATTAGCATATAAAGTAAAAAGTTATGTAACACAATTACTCGTATACCGTTACCGGTCACTTTTAGGATATGCTCGAGCCCCTTGATGGGGACGTCCCTAACAACAACAATAAATACAAACAATAAAATACAATTTGAATTTAGAACACATTTCATAAGATAAATTTGTGGTTATTTTCATGCTCTAAATTTTACATCATTTATTTTTTATTAATTCAATTAAAGTAATTAAAGTTATAATAAGTGTCAAAGAGATTCGACCTCATTCGCAACTAAGCAAGGAGTTTTTGCATCATTGTCCTATACAGCATGAAATTTACATCGTTTTGTTCCCGCCGTGTAGTGATAGTAGCCGTCAAACTGAACAACTTTTCACGAAAAAAAAAATTCCTGCGACAAAAAAATTTTTGGTCTCTCCATACAAAATGGGTCGGTCGGGAGTCTCACTTTGTATGGAGAGACCAAAAATTTTTTTGTCGCAGGAAATTTTTTTTTCGCGAAAAGTTGTTCAGTTTGACTGGTACTATCACTACACGGCGGGAACAAAACGATGTAAATTTCACGGTGTATATGGTTGCCTCCGAGATGGTTGCGTTGCAGTTAACATTTCTCAAAAAGCAAAGCAGTTTTTTATTTACTAGTCAAGTTATGAATACTATCACATTACTAAGCTCGATTCACCGAACAATCGAGCTTGATTTTACACAGATTCCTAGTCCAAGGATTAGTTAGGGTCTCCTGGTGTATATCATGTCTTAAACCTACAAATATCACACGACACCTTGGAGGAAATCTCGACACTGGCGAAATACGTCTACATAAGATGTGACGTAATATTAGGTCCTTACATATGAAATTGGCGTTTTGTCGTACTGGCCACTTTGATCACAAATTTCTCCTATTTGGTTAGGAATTCGAAATTCAAATTTATACAGCTATTTCCACATGTAGTTGTGTTTCGTAAACCGTCATTCATTTGTTTTTTTACTTATCTTTTTTCTGTTTGCATCGCTCGATTTACAAAATGGAAAATTTGAAATATCGCGTTATTTACGAGTACGAGTTCCACCGTGGCACCAGTGCTGCGGAAACGGCTCGAAGGGTTAATGATGTGTATGGCGGTTGTGTCGCAAAAGAAAACACAGTGCGTTTTTGGTTCCAACGTTTTCGTTCTGAAAATTTCGACCTGCAAAACAAGCCCCGTGGACGGCCGGAGACCCAAGTTGATAATGAAGCATTGAAGGCTATTGTGGAAGCGGATCCATCGCAAACCACGTCCGAGTTAGCTGCAGGCTTCGGTGTTAGTGATAAAACTGTTTTAATCCACTTGAAGCAAATTGGGAAGATTAAAAAACTTGAAAGGTGGGTTCCTCACGAATTGAGTGAAGCAAACCGGCAAACGCGCGTCAACTGCTGCGTTACATTACTTGACCGGCACAATAACGAAGGGATTTTAAATCGAATCATTACCTGTGATGAAAAGTGGATTCTCTACGATAATCGGAAGCGCTCATCGCAATGGCTGGACCCTGGCAAGCCAGCCAAAGCCTGCTCCAAGCGAAAATTGACCAATAAAAAGTTACTTGTAAGCGTTTGGTGGACTAGCGCCGGTGTCGTTCATTACAGTTTTCTCAAATCTGGCCAGACGATTACGGCAGATGACTATTGTCAGCAATTGCAAACCATGATGGAAAAGCTAGCTGGTAAACAACCGAGGCTGGTCAATCGCTCTACGCCACTGCTGCTTCACGACAACGCTAGACCACACACTGCACAACAGACGGCTAGCAAATTAGAAGAGCTTCAATTGGAATGTCTAAGGCATCCACCGTACTCCCCGGACCTTGCTCCAACAGATTACCATTTTTTTCGAAATTTGGATAACTTCTTGCAAGGGAAAAAATTCAACTCAGATGGGGCAGTCCAAATCGCCTTCAAAGATTTTATTGATTCCCGTCCGAATGGTTTTTTTAGTAAAGGGATCAATGAACTACCTATGAGATGGCAAAAGTGCATAGATTACAATGGCTCATACTTTGATTAAATAAATATACTATATAAAAATTTTTCGACTTTTTGTTCCTCCCATACAAAACGCCAATTTCATATGTAAGGACCTAATAATAAAAAAGTCATGGGTGATACAGAGTAAAAAAGAACACAGACAGCCAAGAAAAAATTTGGTGGTTTTCAAATTGAGAACACGAGTAACGGTTAAAAATTAGGAGGTCATTTACCGAGTTGTTTTCTGCACACGGTTACAGTTAGGCGTCCTACGGTAAGTAGGCGTCCCGTTAGTGGCACCATCTCAGACTGCCAGAGAAAGTGAAAGCTCCTTCCAACAAGCGTGCATATAAAATCACTAATTATTGTTTATTTTTAATTTTTTGTTTTTAAGCTCGCGCTCCGATCATCTTATGTAAAGGTGATATTAGACGGTTCATCCAAAGTGAATCATTTCCGATGAAAGGCAGTGAATGATGAATAGTGAACGACTTCATGTATTAGACGCAAAATGTAAAGCATTTTTCGATGTATGTGTGTGGCGGCAATAGGTATTGCGTGTGGAAATTTCTTGATCTAGAATCGTTATTTCTAAAATGATTCATAGCGCTACTATATTACTATTTCTATATTTACACCATTTCAAAACCATGTCATTATATTTTAAAATAAAAAGAAACACTAAACAAATGAATAAATGACTGCCGCGGCTGTCTACATGCTTCATTTATCATTCATCGCGATGAACAATGAACGATGCCCGATGAAAGCGAACCAGGTGGATTTGACTTTTACTAAAAAGGCACATCAGTAGTGAAAGATGAAACGTCAAAACTAGACATTTCACTTTCGATGAAGCATCGAAAATGAAAGCAAAAGTGAACTGTCTAATTTCGGCTTTACTCTGAGATATATAATTATGTATCTCCGACAGACGATCGACGGGTTGAGGTAACGACTGCCGACTATATTCCGTGACAGTAGTAACCGTCGACAATGATCGGTTGACGCGTAAACCTGTCTGGCTGGTTGGGCGTGAATCAGGTGCGCGACAGTCGACGACTACACTGTCACCTCATCCTGTTCGTCTGTAAGCGTCTTTATAAAAGGTAAAAAAAAGGAAAAGTAGGGGAAAAAAAAATAAAACTTACCTGAATTTATTCTCATAGAGCCACAAGAGGATATTGAAGTTTTTAATATACTATTCTTAGACTTCTTTATTCTTGAATTTTTAAATGGAATATCTCAAGAACGCTCCTATGAGACACAACTTGATTCAGCAGTTTTTGCTGAGGGTAAAGCAGTAACCTAATTATTTAACTGTGGGTGAAGGAGGGTTGTCGATTTATAAAAGTCCCGTGTTCGTGATTGAACGCTAGGCTGCCTGAAACATGAAACCGGGCGCTTGAAAGCGATGTGACGCCCACGCCGGCAATGCACCAAGATTACGTAACCTTTGGTATTTTCACACTGCCTGCATGAACTGCTGACCGCTGCAGCGTTGCGTTGCGCTGTTTTAAATTATGTGCAGGCTATATACAGTCATAGATTTAGATTTTTAGTATTAAAAAATTATCGGTTTAGTTCCAGTCTCTCCTAAGTTCTTTGTTCCTATTTTCAGGCAGCTTAGCGTTCTGAAACATTTTACATTTGAAGCGTGATTTATACTACATGAAGCAAAATATCGTCATCAACAGCTCATAGACGTCCCTACCGAGGGAAAAGCATGAATTATATTTTTAAGTAATTCCCAGAACATAAAATACTGCTTTTAATGTAAAGCCGGGTTCCATCTCGCTTCCTAAGCTAACCTAAAATTCACGCGGTAAAACTTTGCTAAAGCCCAAACTGTATTACGTCCAACAAACAAGCATTTCCAATGAAGGGTGATGTCAGGCAGCCGATCGTTACAAACAAAGCCAAAATGTTAACAAATGACTGAAACATGAAGCCGTGGCCGATACACACGAACCGCTGCGATTACCGCTAGCAGTGTAAATATGCTGTGCTCTCAACCACCCACACGTTTTCCAATCAAAAAGAGAGCACGACTTGTGGGACCCGTTACAATTGTAGAACAATCTATCGGTAGGGATTTAATTTCTCCTAGTTTTATTTCACTTGGGAATGTCACGGAGCAATAAAATTTCTAGAAGCAACAACACAATTATTATTATACGGGCTGCTGATGTTTGTATAACCGTAACCACTCTAAATCGAATACACGGAATATGTTACTTTGTCGTTCTTATTCGCGCTAAAACAGCGTAAAAGATCTACATGATTCTTTGGACGAACCATGAAGAGTGTAGACAGGCTAAGCTGGCCTTGCCGTCTCCCAGTGCCAGGCTCGCTAAGACCTTGCTTCAGCTGAGTAAACCACGCTTACGAATGGTGACTGCAGCATTAACTGGTCATGGTTCCTTTAACAAGCATCTATATGTCTTAGGTGTTACTGACAGCCCCCTTTGCAGAGCCTGCTTGGAGGTAGAAGAAACGGATGCTCACGTCCTCATGGAGTGCACGGGAGTAGCGGACTACAGGGCTAAAGCAGCAGCAGCAGCGGATTGCAGGGTCTGCAGGGTCAAGCGAGGGACCTTCCAGGGATAACTGGTAATGTAAAGGGCCTGCTGGGCTTCCTGGAGGAGTTGGGTTGGATGTATGGGGTATCGTTAGAATCCTTACATTAGCCCGAGTAACACTGGCAATTCCTTTTGGCAGGGCAATCGTGTTTTTAATTTTTTAGATGATTATTTGAGTAGCTGTTGTAAGATCCTAGCTATACCTGTTGCATCGTAAGAATGCCGTTCTGACAGCAGGCAGGACATATGAAAACCAAATGGGTGCAATAGAGACAGAAAAAAAATTGTACGTGTATGACAGCTGTCAGGACGGCACTCTTACGATGCGATTACTATAGTGTTTCACATATTATTGAGCATATTTTTGGACAGGTGGATAAAAAAATAATTATATTGTAAGAATAACAATAAAATGGGTACAGGTAGAAAAACTTCATTCAATAGTTAGGCATAGGCAAAAGAATACGTACATCATTATCACCAGCTCAGATAAGTCCCCATCGAGGGGCTGGAGCATACTCTGAATAGGGGATCGGACTGTTCACCATATTTTATGAATTCACCATATTTTATGCATTATTTTTAAAATATAGATTAGTAGCAGACGATTCGCGAAGAAAAAAACAGAATCGGTGATTTTTTAAAGTTTCGATAAATATGTCTGTCTCTTTCAAAAACGATTTTTGTATGGAGATTATATGGCGTTACTAACAAATGACGTCACAAGTGGGTATGTGCCTCTCTGTCTAATCTTGAATTTCAAACCTTTATAACTCGGCCAATTTTAAAGATAGAGCAAAAATTCTTTAAGTGTTCGATAGCGGATTTATAAAATAAAAAAAAAAAGTAGTCCGATCCCCTATTAGGTCGATCAGGTCTTTGTGGGTTGGCGACTTCACACACGTCACACACCCTTTGAATTTCTTCGCAGGAGTGTGCGTGCAGGTTACCTCACGATGTCTTCCTTCACCATAAGAGCGTCGATCAAACATACATAGGAATTCGAAAATCGATTACTAATACGCATTATATATAGGTATAAGTCAATCAATCAGCCTATTGCAGTCCACTGCTGGACGTAGGCCTCCCCAAGGGTACGCCAAAACGCACGATCACCCGCTTTCCTCATCCAGCCACCACCAGCGACCTTCTTCAGGTCATCAGTCCACCTGGCAGGGGGGCGTCCCACACTACGTTTCCCGAGACGCGGTCTCCATTCGAGAACCCGTCTGCTCCAACGCTCATCGGTTCTGCGACAGACGTGGCCAGCCCAGGTATAGGTATAAGTATAAGTATCTCGGATTAATTAGGTATTAAATGCCTCAACAAAGAACATGTAGACTTAAAAAAAAACGTGTTTTAAAATACTGCATGTACTGCAACGTAGATACGCTTATCCATATAATACAAACATTGATAGAAACAAATAAACAAATAATTTCATAATGTTTTCTCTATTTTACTAATTATACAAATTACGTTACAATGTGGAACATTTCCTATATTATAAGCTTACGTAATAATTTGTCTATTTACTTGTTTTGTGGAATACTATGACCGAGTGAGTGTAATTCGAGAGAAAATCGAGACATTGTTTGTATTATAGCAATTTTGCTTAAATGTCCGAATCGTGTGATTTTCCAAATCTAGCTGCATTTGCGTTTAATGTAGTTTGAGATTCTGTACTACTTTATGTGATCCTGCTAAACCGACCCCACAAACCCTGGTGTCAGTGTTATAGAGCCAAAGGCCACTGACTTGGCTCATGTAACGACTAGATTGTAGCCGGGACCAACGGTTCAACGTGCCTTCCAAAGCACGGATTCATCTTTCTTTTCGTGCAATCAAGTGATTCAGCCTGCAATGTCCTAACCAAACTGGGGATAGTCTTACAAAGAGATTTTTGCTTGACAGTGTCCCCACCGGGAATCGAACCCGGAACCTCCGTAATGGGCGTCGAAATCTCGACCACTCGGCCACGGAGGTTGTTGTCCTGCTAGTTAAGGGCGTCACAGACGGTTAAGATATGATATAGCACGAGGCAGCCAGTTCTCTCGTCGCCATTCACTTTGTGTGCAAAGCGGGGGTTAAGCAGAATGGCCGGTCACTGATTGATACGCCATTTTGTTCGCAGATTAAAAGGTTACTGTATCAGAGAGCGCTGCTGCCCGTTCCCTGTTCAATGAGTCCCTAAGTCGCCTCTTACAACACCCACGGGAAGAGTAGGGGTTGGGGACAATTTAATAACTTACTAACTTTATTTATAAAGTTCATTTCAAAGTATTTCTTAGTACCTATATGCTTTAGTAGTGGTTGTAGAACTTGTAGGTAGTGTGTAGTAGGTATCTGTCCAATGGGTTTACGTAAATTTGTATTTGAAATATTGCGCATTATGTTGTTCAATGATTTCTAATTTACCGTCTACCGTTTTTGACTTACTTCAAATACAATGTACCTATTGTATTTTTTATAGTCATGTATGTTATGGCGAAGGATAATAGAGAAAACCGGACGTTCGCGAGGAACCTAGAGAAGACATATTTTCGCAATCATATAAATATACTCACCGGCACATCTAACCGCCCACCCTTGTATTTCGAGTTAATTTAAAATTACGCTTATTGTTATACATTACGATTGATTTATTGATAATTTTACGATAAATTAAACACACTTAAATAAACGTTAAATTAATAACTTTTTAACTAACATCAGCTGTAACTAATAGAATTATAAAGAATCACGAGTATTCCCTGAAATGAAGAGTGGGCGGTTAGATGTGCCGGTGAATATACAGGGTGGAACTGAGAGTTCTCCACTAAATAATAGGGTACGTTTAGCATGTTTCTGAACCTTATTTTGTAATTAATTAGACACACCAACAGAATACATATTTTAACTAATAATACTAAAATGTACTGTCGGATACATATGCCAATTACAGGTGCGTACGTACTAAACAAACATATTGAAAATGCTAATTATTCGTTTACTTGTAAAGCCTACTTGATGTTGATAATTTTCCTTTTAAATTCATCATAATTATGCACTACTATCATGATTTTTTTCATATTTCCAAATACCATGATTTCGCTGGGAGAAGGGGGGACACTTGACTCTAACAAAAATTAGCAAAATATTTCTCAAACGTTTATAACAAAATATTTCTCAAACGTACGCTAGAATCGAAAAATGGTTTTAAGCGATTTCTTCCAGGCAACCATTGGGCCAAAAAGAAAAACAGAAACAGTACATTGCTGTAAGATTATTTCTATTTAAACAAAATATAACAATAAATACTACACAGATTTTATTTTTAATTCCTCCATCCAATATATGATATATGATCCAATATATTATATAATATATACAGAATAATATACACAATATAATAAAAATAACGAGGCGAGAGCGAGGGGAGACCTTTGTCCAGCAGTGGGACGCACAAGAGGCTACTTAAATAAAATAACATACATCATCATGGGTCATCATTATCTCAGCCGTAAAACAATCACGTGCTAAACATAGGTTTCCAATGTGAACGGTCATCCAAGTCATCTGTCCACCTTGTGGGAGGCCATCCAACACTAGTCCGTCATCGCCATTCGAGAACTCTTCTTCTCCAGCGGTCATCGGTTCGACGAGATATATGGCCTGCCCATTGCCACTGGACTGGATCATATTCGAATGACAAAAAAACAAATTACGAACGCGTGTGCGCACTTTGCACTTGTTTTCAACAGATTTTGCTGTACCAGTTCCAGAATCGATTATCGATTGTTAGTATCACTGCTAAGTCGGTCGTTTCCAGAAAATGTTGATAGCTGTTACGACCACGTGTGCTACATTCACTGCGCCGAAGAATTCGTAATGCGACACTTTGACATGTTTACTATGACTCATATCACATATGCTCTTCATTCACTGCGTGTGCGCGACATTCTGTGAAGTGCGTCAGTTTCACGCAGTAAACGAAGAATACCTTAAAACCTAAACCTAACCTGACCTTAAACTTCACCTTATCAACCTCAAAATAGGGTTTTCTGTTTTCAAAAGCCGAAGTCTACCTGATCGATACTCGTAGTGTCAATACAAAACAAGTACGTTAATATTTTTTTCACAGAATTTTAAAGGAAGTTTACAAAACATTCTGGATGAAAACAGTCGTGTGTAGGTGCCCTGCTGTCTACAGGCTGATGAGGCTTTGATCGATGTTTGGAAACACTTCTGAAGAAAACGTGGCGGCGGTAAACACTACGCGGAAAATGAACACAACAAACTGATTTCAGAACGAGATGTCTCTTATGGACGTACAGTCACGAAAATTTATTGTAGTGCAGTTTGTCGTACACAGTATTTAGTCGTATAATCCCGATACACGAAGTTTACGAAGATAGACGGAAACCAACTTGTCAAATCGGGATTTTACAACTTAATAATTTTGTATATTAAACTGCTCAACTATTAATTTCTTTGACTTTACATCATCGTGTATGTGTCACCGTAAGATTGTGAACGCCGTTAGTTTATAATCTTACTCGCGATATTATAAACTTACGGAAAATTGTGAACTGAAAGCAACCATTTACAATTTAACGTATTGTTTCACGTTAGTTTATAATCTTGCGATGTCAAACCGTAAATTTTAAAAATGTTAGGACGGACACGGTCAAAAATTGGTTTGAATTGAACTTAATAAACACACTTCAATCACGTTCTCTCAACAATAAAGCTATGAAGCTATCAAATAATGCAAAAAACGTAGTAGGTATATTGTAAGAAAAAGAACTAAGTTACCAAAAGTTATATTGGCCTCGATTCGGGATGTCGTGCTCTAATTCTAATTTTAAAATCCAGCTATCCTTTTCGTTTTTATGACCAATGAAAGAGAGGTGATGAACGAATGATATTCATTTGAACGAATGATAACGTAAAATAAGGGCATAGCTGTCAGTTTAAGAAATTTTTAAGCCACATGTTTTAAGTGCTCTCTAAAATTGTGCAATCGACACAGCCATAAGGTTCAAATTCGATGTTTGACAGCTCTAATATTAGAATGGCTATCTCCTGTCCCTTTTCAATCTTTAAAAGGTAAAAAGGACGGACTAACTTAAATTAAGGATTAGAGCGTGACATCCCGAATCGAGGCCATTGTAGAGGAAAGGCCTATTCACAGCAGTGGCTCAAGTTAGCAAAACAGAGGAATCATAAAAAAATGCTTACTGCGCGAGATCATGACGAAATTGTACCTAGTATTGCAAGTACGATATATGTGTATGAAATTAAATTGACTCTTTAAAAACGAAAGCCTCGTCGTAATTAACGAATGATCCAGCAAATAGGTATAAAAAACGATTAAAAAAGCGATTTTGCCGTCCACAATTTCTATTTATTTCGCTCGCGTTGTGAAAGTTTTTACCGTAGAAAAGTATCCTATGTGTGCAAACTACCTCCATTCCAAATTTTATCCAAATCCGTTGAGTACTTTAAGCGTGAAGGCGGAACAAACATCAAAACATCTAAAACCCAAACATCCAAATGTATTTTCACATTTATAATATAAGTGTGATTATTATCACTGTCTACCGGTTTTATAGTTAGGTTATTATAGGATGGGTTCTGACAGCTTCAAAAATTTTCATACGACGTTAACAACTTTTTTTAATAATATTCAGTTTAAAAACCATAATAGCTAAAATATTAAAAAAAAGTAACTTCACCTCTTATTTTATCATTAGACATATGTAATTTTACTTACTTAATAAATAAATAAATAAACGAAATAATATTAATAAGTTTTTAAAATTTTAATCTGTCAGAGCTCATCCTATAGTAACCCAAGTATAATGGAAAATTTCATTTCGTATTACTATAGAATTCCCATGGATATTTTTAATTATGCCCATACCATAGGTACGGTAAAACCAAAAACTATACATATAATATAAAAATTATAACTGAACGATGTCTGTTTATAGAAGATATTACAAAATATATATTTAATTAATTCAATATAAGCCAAAACAATTATTTTTAGAAGTTTTGTTTGTCTGAATGTTTGTAGGCGCATAACGCGAAATTATCTTCTTTTTCATTATTACGCTAAGAAAGTTAGAAAGTTTATCTCGGAGATAAAACTTTGTTCACGCAAGCGAAGTCGCGGGCGGACGACTAGTTGAAATGATAAGCGCTCAAATAATGTTTTTTCCCTCTCATAATTATTTCGGCGAACATTTAATTTTTCACGTCTATGACGTAAATTTTTAGGGAAAATATTAATAAATTTGATAAAAAATTAATATGTACCTACAGTAAGAAGGATATAAATATGATATGGATTAAAATTTGTCACAGTCCGGGTTTGCTAGTTACCGCATAGCATTAAGGTCGGTCAAAGAAAAATCAAGAGAGAAAAGAATAGAGGTATCCGAAGTGCATTTGCTATCCACCATTGAAAATGTATCGAGCTGGAATTATTTTATTCTTATTCGCAGGACTTGCGTTTGCAAAGACTATTTTGTATTCCGGTAAGTTTTTTATGTTTTTTTTATATCGCTCTTCGTACATATTCTATGAAGCAATGAGGCCAGGGGGCCGTTTCACGAAGCTACAAGTCACAAATTACAAGTACAATTTGATGTACATTGCGTAGAAGATTAGAGAACACGATAAGGGTTTACAGTTTAGGCGAATTGGCTACGCAATGTATATCAAATTGTAACTTGTTGCTTCGCGAAACGGGGCCCAGTAGTGCCTTTCTTTCTATTTATTATGTATTACTTCCTTTTTATCTGTTAAGTATACGAGAATTTCTTCTGTGTGCATCTAAGTACGTATTATAAAGACGCTAGGTGTAGATTAGGTATAGTGCACGCCAGAATCTCTACGCCTATCTTATTTTCTTTCTTTCTTTCAAAGAATCATCGATTCTTAGCGTATTTTTTCACCTAAATAAAGTCAATAAAGCCCAAAGAAAATTAATGGGGCCCTTGGATCTCCAGAGATGTGCTTAGGTATCCGTGGCGATACAAAAACGGTGAGTGCGATACGGTACAAGTTGAACGAAAAAGCACGTTGTACTATCTCAAAGTAGTGCTGCATTGGTGCTCTGAGGCCCGGTTTCCACCAAAACGGAGAGGAGAGAAGATGTGTTTGAATAACCAATCAGATTTTGTTATTTAAGCGGAGAGGAGATTTGGAAATAACGAAATCTGATTCGTTATTCAAACACACCTTCTCTCCTCTCCGCTTTGGTGGAAACCGGGCCTTACTGTGCAAGAATACAATAGAATAGAATATACTTCATTGCACACAAGGATATAGCTTGAAAGTACAAAGGATAGATGAAGGGGTGTACAGATAGCCGGCCTTATTGCTAAGGTAGCAATTTCTTCCAAGCAACCTAGCAAGTTTAAGTTTCTCGTACCTATGTTTAAATGAAAGAACAAGAATTCTGAAGGCGACCCTTTGACCAGAATTTGTTAAGTATCATGACTATATCTATTACTTTCAGATGTTTACAGCAAGTTCACAATAAGAAGCATAACCAATGACTCAGAAGGTCTTGAACTGCACAACGCCTCAACAGCAACCACAGTTAATATCGACGGTTCAAATTCTGAATATTATGATTCTGAGAGAGACGAAAACTCAACATTAACAAGGATAATAAGAGCTGCAAATTCAGATTATGAATCTGATGATGAAAGCGAAACTGAGTCGGTGTGTAAGCTCTCAGAGGAGCCTCCGGAACCTGGCTCCAAGTGCTGCGGCATCGACGTCTCCTCTAGGCCAATGATAACTGGTATGTATTATATTGTTTCTAAAGTAGTTTAGGAAATGTCACAGAAAATAGGCTGAAAAAATAATGAACCTCAAAAAAAAGTTTCTGTTTATCATTAAATTTTCATCATACCGTAGGTGGGTTGCATGCAAGGTCGATGGCTTACTCCATAAACCCACTAGGTGTCACTAGTCAATAAATTACTTTCTCATTTTTGATATTATACGCAGTAAAAGGAACGAACCTAAAATAAAAATTTCAATACATTCTGCTAACTACTCTTTTATCGCATTTAGTCTCACAGAAAGGTAAAATAGGAACTTATTTATTTAGGTGGAGAGCCGACACTTTTGAACCAATATCCGTGGCTGGCTCTAATAGAGTATTTGGACTCGGACGGAGACCTGTATGTAGCATGTGGGGGATCCCTCATCAGTGGCTTGTACGTGTTGTCCGCAGCCCACTGTTTCTCAGGAAATGGAAAACCGTAAGTACAAATATCAACTATTAATTTCAGCTTTTTAGAATATTCTTTTGAATCGTCCTTGTACTTGCATGTAGACAGTAGTCGCGGTACTCATATAAAACCCTCTTGACTTGATTAATGTTATGGTTGCTGAAATTAAATGAAAAATCTTTATTTTCATTATAGACAGTCAAATGTCTTATAATTCTGTCAGCACGCCTAGTTCATTCGAATCCTGGCATTACCGGACTGCGACCTGTAGTAATTTTATTACTAGTAAGATAGTTATGAACGCTTTAATTTGACTATATCACGGTTTTAACTATCTAAAGGGCGTGCGGACAGCGGGGGAGATGCTCCCGCTCTTTACCTCAGGCCCCGACTGCATTCAACTCCCGCGCCAACTGTAGGTTGTTTCTTAAAAAGAAAGACCTTGATTACCACTAGATTACTTCCTAAGCAATAAGGCCGCCTATCTAAACTATTGCTTTTACTGTATTTTTCTCATGTGCAATAAAGTATATTGTAATCTGTTTTTATTTTGAAACTTCATCATATTTTTCATATAAAATGCTTTACTCAGTAAAATATTTAAATATCATGATTTTCTTTAATTTGTAGACTGAAAATTTATTAAAAATACCCGATGGTCAGATGATATAGTGACAGTGGAAGGGAAGTACTGGATGAGAACTGCACAGGACCGTGAAAAATGGCGCAATAAAGAAGAGGCCTATACTCAGCAGAGGGTGGATGTGGGCTAGATAGATAGATAGATAGATAGATGTGGAGACATCTCACACACGGCCATCGGATTCCAAACTAAGCAGAGCTTGTAGCTTGTAAATCCTTGAATCCATTTAAAAATGTTTTTAAATGGATTTTCTCAGTTGTTTCGTATCTAGTACTTTGGCATAGTCCTCAAATGCCATATTGTAACAAAATTATATTATATAGGCGACCTAATTACCTTGCACAAATTTTTTATGTAATCAGTTATTTTGTACAATTTCAGGTGGAACGTTATTCTTGGTGATTATAATAAAAACCACAATGGCCCAGACTGTATCCGAAGTCAGAGTGGCGAGGAACTCTGTTCAAAGGGAGAAGTCAGGATTCGTATCGAAGATATCATTAAACACCGCAATTATAGGGAAGTCCAGATGATTAATAGTTTGAAATTGGTAAACGATATTGCATTGATCAAGCTGAAGAACATGGCTCCTTATACGGGTAGGTTACTTTGTAAATATTTTAAATTGTTCACGAATTAATAATATTACAGGATATCGGCAAAAATATAGATTTCAGATTGCTTTCATAATAATAATTGATATTTGAGGGTATGTGGACGTTCCGTCTTCAAGCTACCACTACCTATTTAAATTTTACCAGTAGGTACGTGGCAGTTCGAACTTCAACCCTTCTTTCAAAAGGTAGCGATTATTACATCACCAACAAAAAACATCTGTTTATTTGGTAATAAGAATCTCTAGCCTTCGGCGAGGTAGGTCACTTTCGTAGCAGCTCATTTTCGGGGTCTCTTTCGTAGTATATCATGTATGTATATCGCAAAACCATTATAAATTAATATCAACTGTTTCCTTTTAGCTTCGATTCGTCCAATCTGCCTGCCATCTTCAGACCTGAACAAGGCCGACGAAAGTTTCCTTAACAATCTTAAGCTAACAGCCGCCGGATGGGGCATTGTGAAACAATACTATAAGCCGGTGACTATTGAGGGTGAAACATATAAATTTTTGATGGGCGGAAAAACGTCTGATGTCAAAATGCATGTGAATTTGGCATACGCGCCAATTGAGGTAATTTTTGTTATTGTTGATATAAAGGATATTCAGGATATCCAGTAAGGACCTTGCAACACGATAAGAATAATAAGAAAAAATTGCTTAAGTACAGTAAATACAATCAACGAACTATACCTGGAGGGAAATTACTCTTAATATTGAAGATAGAAAACTTTACTTAAAGGGAACGTTCCTTTATTTTTAGAAATAGTAGAGAGGCGAATATAAGTGGGGACAAAGAAGAAGAATATTCGACAGACCAATAAAATTTAAAATCAGTAAATAAGAACGATAGTCAAGCGATATAAGGACTGCCATTATTCGATAGACAGTCCCCTATCGAGTGATAACATTAACCAAAGCCTAGATGATTTATTTTAGTATCATAAACTAAAGACACATGTAACACACATATTGAATTTCCTTTTTGACAGTCATGCAGAAAAGAACACGAACACGTCACAAATTATAGCCATATATGCGCCGGCGGCGGTGGGGAGGGGAAGAACACTTGTAGAGGCGACTCAGGTGGCCCCCTCATGTTCAGCAACGACAATCAATACGAGCTAACTGGGATAACCAGCTACGGTGCAAGACTTTGCGAGGGGACGAAGACTCGGGGGGTTTATACTAATGTTTACTCATACAAAATCTGGATAAATAAAAAGATCAGATATAACATGAGCAAACGGGCTTAGGCCCTTGGCTGAAGCCATAATAAATCTGTTAGTTTTGTCTAGTTTTGTTCCTCGTAGTGAAGTTGTACTACACAAAATCAGGATTTACAAAAACTTACAGTCCTAAAAACTGCCACTGTCAGGTATTTATTTAGATTGCATTTGTTTAGATTACATATTAATTTACATATTAATAACTAGATCCAATTATTCTGTCTCAATATTATCCATGGTGTTACAGTAGCAACCTAAAAAGACTTGTATGACTGGTCCCTTCTGTCCCTTCTGTGATCGAAGGCCTGGTTAGCCACGCATGGTGGACAATACTAAAGAGAAAAATATCTACAGAAGAACGCACATTTCCAATTTTGACGTCATAATTATTTTTTGTAATTCTTTTACAAATATAAAATAAAATATTTGATCTATATTTATGAATGCGTTTTCTTAAAAATAAATATTTATAAATACCGAAGATGTTTATTATATTCTAAAATCATAATAAAATAAATACTAGGAATGGATGATTGCAATCAATAATTACTCTTGACTTTGATTGACTGATTTGCCAAACGTCAAGTCTCGCGCCAAGTCGTATTTTTATAGTCCAAATAATGACCCCAAAAAAAGGATGTAAGTCAGGGATGTAAGTAACTTTAAAACTGGAACTCTTCTTTTTACTATTTACATAGAAAATTGCACACGAAACGGCAAAGGAATAGACATTACAGCCTACATAATTCTACAATTGATTTTATTTTAATAAAAAATTAATATTATTATGCTAGATGAATACAAAATTTACATATTTACCTAGAAATAATAATAAATAGATGAAAAATCACGAATCGTACCTTAAAAAAAAGGCGGGAAAAAATGATGGTGAAAAAATTATGGTTATCTGTGGTGTTAAGCCATGTTTTGATAAATTATTTTGTATTTTATGTTTATTTTACCACAACATATTAAAAAATTAGTTGATTTATTTCTTTAAAACCAACTGAACATTTCCTAGTTTGTGTGTCAAACCTTATTGAAATTTTCGATAACCAGGAAATTGAATGAAAAATGGTAAACCACTTTTTTGGTCGACCTTACAAGTGTAAGTACTCGAAAGATAGGTACTACAAATAGAAAATAGAAATAAGTAAAGGTAAATGTGCGAAAATTAGCGCGTCTCGCCATCAAACTGTGAAGTTTGGCGAGTTATTTACGTTAAAAATGTAACCTTACATTTATTAAAATAATAAAAAATAAATAAAAAAAAAATAGGGTGAGGTGCACTAATTGGCGCGTATGGTATGTAGCCCATATATTTTTTTTTACTCCTTGTCTTGTTTACTTTCCTCGCAATCTAGTTGAAAAGCAGAGTGTTTACCATGTGAAAAAACTGATCGATCAATTCCACTCTTACACTACCTATATGAGCGTCCTCGCTCATGCACCAAAATACTTCAGGTGTAATTGAACTATTTCACCCCTTGGTTAACAATCTACTATTAATACTTTCAGCGGAGCATACGCCTGCGTTATGTAAGATTTTCCCGTGGGAATACGACTTTTCCCGGTAAAAAGTATCCTATGTGTTATTCCAGGGTACAAACTATCTCTATTCCAAGTTCATCCATATCTGTCCAGTAAAAGCGGAACAAACATCCAAACATCTGAACATCCAAATATATTTTCACATTTATAATATTAGTGTGATGTGATGTCTTGTCGCCGTCACTTTTTAGATGCTACGGATTGGATTTTGTAGCAGTAGTCGTACTATTTAATTTTCATTTTGAATTTCGTAGTTTTGTCGATTGAAACCAACAAACATAACATTTCTGAAACATACCGACTACTAATTATCATACAAGTATCAAATTCAAACACGCGCAAGACGCGACTCGCGCCTGCTAGTCACAATGGAGCGTGAAAAGTTTTCATTGCCGGCCGACACTGTTGGTAACACGTGTAGGAAATAACTGGCCAAGCACGTGTCGGACCACGCAAAGTGTAGGGTTGCCTAATATGCAGAAGCACACGGAGCTAATAAGTAATGATAAAAAATTTCCTTATTTATATTATAAACCCGAAATTTTGTAAGTAGGGATGTATGGATGGTTGTTTTTTACTCTTTCGTAGATGAAATTTAGAATAGAGATAGTTTGTACCCTGATATAACACATAGGATACTTTTTACGGGAAAAAGTCTTATTCCCACGGGAAAATCTTACACAACGCGAGCAGGCGGACCGCTAGTATTAAAAACGAGCCCACCTACACAGGGCGATGAAAACTAAATACTATAACTAAGTTAAAGTTATAGTTTTACTACATAGACATTTTAAACTTTACCTCACACCATAAGGTAATCGTGAATTTAAAAAATAACCCCCACTTCACGTGTACCAGAGGAACCCTAAAAAAATTTTTTTTTAAGATTTTATTCTTTAGCTTTGACGGCATAATTAATATGCATGTCGGTCCATGCCAAATTACAGCCTTCTAACATTCATCAAAATATTTTTCTCTGATATTTGTAGTACCAAATTTCTTACTTGTACTAGTACTTTTTATAAGTTGGTCTATTATTCGATAACCTGTAAAGCCTATTTGATGTTGATAGTTTTCCTTATTCATCATATACACTAGTACCATGATTTTTTTCACGTTTCCATATACAACGGTTTCGCTGGTAGAGGGGGGGGAAACTTGACTCTAACAAAAATAAGCACTTTAAAACGGAATATTTCTAAAACTTACACTAGCATCGAAAAATGGTCTTAGCAAACCCCCATTGCTTTTAAAAGACCTATCCAACAATAACTCACACTATAAGGTAATCGTGAAAAAAAAAATCACCCCCTCTTGACGTGTACTAGAGGAACGCTAAAAAAAATTTTTTTTAAGGTTTTATTCTTCAGCTTTGTCGGCATGATTCATATGTATATCCATGCCAAATTACAGCCTTCTGGTACTAAGAGTCTCTGAGCTAAGCCGCGGACAGACAGACAGACAGACCGAAACTATAAGGGTTCCTTTTTTACTACGGAACCCTAAAAAGGGTTTCGCAAAGGACTTTTGTTTTATTTTCGTAGGGCTTGTGTAATAAATAAAAAGAAAATAAACATTATTTTGTAGCAGTACTTAGTAGGACTATCCTACCTTCTTCTGCTATTTTGTTTCTGGCAATTCAGTACTTTTAAGTAGGCAGGCTCATCATTCATTTTCAAATTTCGAATCCATCTGTTTCGGTTCTGTCATTTTCATCAAAGTTTCCTGATTCCTCCTCAAGACATCAGACTGTACCGACCTTTTAATAACTGAATCTTATGTATTTTCATTATTATTATAGTCCGTGAGCCCGTTCCAAAAATGCCTACGTCATATGACATCACGATTAGAGATGTGCCGTGGGGAATGTTCCCATTCCCAGTATTTTCCCTATGGGAATATTCCCGGTAAGTTACCAAAAGTTTCCAATGTTCCCGGGAATATTCCCCTACACATGAAACATTTAATATATTGAATTCTTTAATTACCTAGTGTTTTAATTTAGTTTGGTTGGTTGGTTGGCTGGTTTGGTTAGTATGATTTAATTTGCAAAATTGATTATTTTTGATATAGACAATTTTATTTTATTTAAGTGAGAGATTTCACTCACGGTCATCTGATCCAAAACTAGGCAAGGCCTGTACTACGAGTATGGGTGTCAAAGATAGACATGACCCTTGATGTCTGCCTTTTTTTTCTTTTCGCGCCTTTTCTTTCGCGTACTATAGAAAACTGTAATTTTATTACAGATAGGTACTATAGGTATTAGTCGTTTTGTTAGTTACATACAGCCAAGTAGATGTTTGCCTGTTCATTGCTGACTGTAAGAGGTGGATCAACTATCTCGCTTCCTCTTTAAAAAACACTTTATTTGCGAATCTCTTTATTTGAGTGGCAACAAGGTCATCAAACAATGAAAGCGTCCTTTTTTAGTTACCTGTTGTTTAATTTGTAACTTAGTGCACGTATTTAAACATAGAAACCTCGTTGTTAAAAATAAATCTGAATCTTTGTGGTCGGATTTTAAAAGTTGCTTTGCTTTATACCTATTGTTTACGCCATCGAGTTATTAGGGCCGGTGGGGCGGCAATTAAAAAGATTTAATTATTTAAATGCGATTTATTAATATAAGTTCACATTGTTAGTGTCGAGAATGACAAGCAAAGACAATGTTGCCAGATGGCCAAGAGTTGCCATCACATAAAAGTTTTCTATAAAATAAAGCGCTCCACACACTGTACTTATTGTATTAAACATAATTCCCGGGCGAGGAAAATACTTATAAAAATACCCTTAAAGTTTATAAACAAACCATTCGATAGTTCAGAAAGTCAATGGAAAATAAACTTAAATTACACTGGCTTAAATGCTCTACAAAAAATATATTTAGTCTAATCTTAAGATTATTGGTAAGTGGACTGTAATTTTAATTTAGTCTTAAGATAAAACTACCCATTTGATACAGAGTTTAAAGAGATTTTACAAATAAGTATCTATTAGCAAAATAACTTTACTTTTTAATTTACAATCTAAGTAACATGAAAAACAATATTGGTTTTTTCTAATAAAAGGAACAATTATAAAATATGACATAAAATGAAAGCTTATTTATTATTTTACGAATCTAAACTAATAGTTTTGCAAGTCTAGGGTTATCATTTAAATATAGAAGTTACTCACACAACTTATTAATAAATGAATATATTTTTATTACTAATAAGAACAAAATTATTGGTAACAAAAATATTACTTATCTAATTATAGTTTATCTCTTGGCGTCGTTACTATATTAACACATAAGTCCTACGAGAACAAACTAAAAATATAGTTAACAAAATACCTACTATCTACCTAAGTTTATCTCTTGGCGTCGTTATAATACTAACACTTACAAAGAAGTCCTACGAGAATAAACTAGAATATTACCCATTTATAAAGATGTAAAATAATAATAATTTTATACCTATCTATAAAAAGGTAAAAGAGAGACCTTGTTAACTGACACCTTTTTTATGCTTTTATTTGCAAATTGTAATTGTACAACACGGACTTTCCCGTCTTGTCCTGGGAATACGTCCATTACTCTGGCTAATGGCCAGTCCAGGGGGGAGGAATCTTCACGAAACAAAACTAACTGTCCTACCTGAATGTTAGGATGAACCCCACGCCACTTAGGCCTACTTTGTAATTGACACAAATATGCATTTTTCCACGCCTTCCAAAAATGTTGTACCATTCTAGTACATTGATGCCAAAAACGAAGCCTGCAAGTAGGTATAAGTGTATAGTCTGGTTCTGGAATAGCCGTGATTGGTCTACCAATTAAAAAATGTGCAGGCGTTAAACATGTGAAGTCCTGGCCATCTCTAGTCAGCGGAGTGAGAGGGCGCGAATTTAAAACTCCTTCCACCTGTACCACCACAGTTTGAAACTCTTCGTAAGTAAAAATAGATTTACCTATTACTCTACGAAAATGATACTTCGCGCTTTTTACTCCTGCTTCCCATAATCCTCCCCATGTTGGAGAGTAAGCAGGTATGAATTGAAACTCAATTCCTTTTTGAATAGCAAAAGTCATGATGTTTTCACGATGCTTTTCGTCATTATGTAATCTATATAAATCATTTAAAATGTTCTTACAACCTTTAAAATTAGACGCGTTATCGCAATATATTTTTGAAGGTAAACCTCTACGATAAACAAATCTTTTCAAAGCCGCTAAAAAGGTCTCACTTGTCATATCAGAGACTAGCTCCATATGAATAGCTTTAGTTATAAAGCAAACAAATAGCGCTACATAGCCCTTAGATATTACAGGATTACGCTTGCGGGTCTGTTTGATATCAAACGGACCGCAATAATCAACGCCTGTGACGTGAAATGGTGCTATGGGAGTGACTCTATCGCGTGGTAGTGTACCCATTAATTGCTCAGAAGCCGTACTTTTAAGCTTAAAACAACGCATGCATCTGTGCAGAACCTTTTTGACCTCACGGATACCACCCATTATCCAATACTTTTGACCGAGATTAGCGTAAGTTAATTTTGGTCCTGCATGCAATAAATAAAGATGCTCTCTTTCAATTATCGCTTCAGTTATGTGACATTTTTTAGGTAATATAAAAGGGTGACGCTGATCATACGGTAAGTTCGCGTTATCTATCCTACCGCCCACTCGTAGAGCACCATTCCCATCCAAAAAAGGCGACAAGGAACATAGAGAACCGTTCAGCTTTTTGTTAGTCTGTAAACAAGAAATTTCTTTTTGTAAATGAGCTTTTTGAATATAAGTAATTATTTTTAACATTGAACAATGCATTTCAGAGACAGCAATAGTTTTAGTTTTATCAGGCTTAAATTTATTTTTACAGTTATTATAAAATCTGTAAACATAAGCAATTATACGCTGTAATTTCGTTACATTTGAACATTTTTCAAAAATAGGCAAAGGATGCTGTTGATCCAGAGTTTGACATCCTGAGTGAAAAACAGAATTATTACACTCCGATTTTATATTCTCAATAGAACCATAACGCTCTGTAGTATTAGACATATTAATTAAATGTTGACTGGGTTGAATTACATATTTTATATTAAAGTCAAAACTATGTAAAAACGACGGCCCTTGCCACCACAGTTTATTTGAAGCTAGTGCTTTTGGATCAACGCCCCGAGACAAGCAATCCGCGGGGTTATCTGCACCCTGCACATGGCGCCATGAATTTAAATCTGTCAGTTTAATTATTTCGTTTACTCGATTTTTTACAAATGTTTCAAGCTTGCCATGCTTTGACTGAATCCATGCCAATGCTACCATAGAGTCAGTAAACAAAATTACATCCTGAACATTTATAATTTCTTTAACTTTATGAATCAGTTGACTGAGCATCATTGCACTACTAAGCTCTAGCTTTGGTATTGTTAACTTATTTTTTAAAGGCGCAACTCTAGATTTAGAACATAATAGACTGACATGGACCTTCTCGCCATGACAAGCTCGCACATAAATACAGCAGCCATATGCAGATTGCGACGCATCACAAAACCCTATTAATTGGACATTATCAGAATTATTAAAAAATAAGTCTCTGTTAACATGGATAGGTTCAATCTCACAAATGTTGGTATAAAATTTAATCCAATCGACTAATAAAACTTTAGGTATATGATCATCCCAATGTAGTTGCGACTGCCACAGCTTTTGTATAAAAAGTTTGCCTCTCAATATTATAGGTGAAATAATACCCAACGGATCAAAGAGACTGCCTATGAAGCTTAATACAGATCTTTTAGTCCAGACCATATCATTAAATGGCTTGATACAACAAACCTTGAATTTATCATTTTTGACGTCATAATAAATACCTAATGCCTTCAAATATGCATAATCATCGCTCATTTCTCGCTCATCAAAATGATGTTTCTCTATAGGAATGCCATGAAGAATATCTGGATGGTTAGCCGACCACTTATGAAGCTCAAAGCCGCCTTTAGTTAGTAGGTTAATAATTTGATCTCTTACCTGTATAGCTTCAGAGATTGTTTGCCTACCAGCTAAAATGTCATCGATATAGGTATTTTCACGTAGAGCTTCAGCTGCCAATGGATACTCCTGGCCATATCTATCAGCCAGTTCCTTCAGGCACCTCGTAGCTAAGAAGCTGGAGCACTTCATGCCGTAGGTCACGGTCTGGAGCTGAAAACATTTTATAGGATCATTAGGACTTATTTTCCATAAAATATTTTGTAAAATTTTGTGAGAGTCATTTAATAAAATCTGACGAAACATGGATTTAATATCTGTCATAAAAACATAACTATATGTTCTAAATCTGAGCAAAATTTCAAATAAATCACTTTGCATGATATGGCCATTATAAAGGACGTCATTCAATGACAACCCTGTATTTGTACGAGCACTCGCGTCAAACACAACTCGAACTTTCGTAGTTTTCCGATCTGGGCGCAATATTGCGTGATGAGATAGAAAATAGTGGGACTCAAAAGGTACCTTACTGTTGTTGATATCATACAACTTGGCATGCCCACACTCTACATACTCATCTATAAAATTTGTATATTGAATTTTAAGATCTTCATCTCGAGCAAATTTTTTTAAAGTTTGATTGAGCCGCATAAAAGCAATAGAAAAGGAATCGCCCAATTGTAAGGAATCTAATGATTGTGTAAGGGGAAGATTTACATGGAACCTACCTTCAGAGAGAGTTGTTGTTTTCTTGAACTCCTCTTCGCACAAATCTTCCTCCTTTTTGAGTGGCTGCAAATCCTTCAGCTCTGCCTCAGCTGTCCCCTCATGTGACTGGCTATTCTTTGTTCCTGTTATGTTAGGTGTTAGTGGCATGCTTTCACACTCCCAGAATTTTTCTATTAAATCTGTTAGTCTATCCTGATCTTCAACCGATGAATGCAGCACGCAGGCCTGAAGTGAAGACTTTTTGTTTAATGAATTAGTGTTCATGCTAACTTTCCCAGCCACAACATATCCTAGCTTCGTATTCATAAGGGTAGGCCCATCAACAAGCTCAATTTTCTCTGGTAATATTATACTGAAGAATATATCAGCTGATAACAGCACAGAGATAGGCTCTGGATTATTGAAAGTATCATCAGCAAGCATGATGCCTTGCGGGATATCTTTCATGTTTAAAAAACATTTTTGCTGTGGCAGCGGCGTGGTTATACTTTCTACAACAGAACAAACAACATCCTTAGAAAAAGAACCATCCAATGTATTAATGTTGATAACAACAGCTTGTGATACTGGACTTGCCTGCTGCCCCAAAGTAATTATATTAAGATCCTTTTTAAAAGAATTTAATTTTAATTTACTAACCAAATTTTTGGTAATAAAGGATACCTGACTACCACTGTCAAGAATACCCCGGACGGTCAAATAAGTTCCGTCCTTACAAGCCAAATGTAATTTTACAGTAGGCAACAAGACAGCTCCAGTATCACAACTGCGCGATCTGCTATATAAATTAGCAGCGTCATGTACCTCCTCCTCCACATAATGCAGAAGAGCATTGTGATCTTTTGAATTACAATTAGAACACTTAAGCCGAAACTTACATTTGGAATTTGGGTGACTATTTAAACATATAGCACAATAATTTTTGTCCTCAACAAACTTAATTCTATCACAGACAGAAGCTAATTTAAATTTAGGACAGTTATAAAGTCTATGAATGCCTTCATCACAATATTGACATTTAACACTATTTTTATTAATAAAATTTCCCAATGTCACTTTAGGTTTAGATTGCAGTGATGATTTAGACGAACTGGGGACATTATGCCTTTGTGATTCCTCAAATGAAGCAGCCCTATCCTCAATAAAAGTTAACAAATGTGATACCTTAGGTAGGACGTCCTTGATTCTCTCCATGTGGAAAGCCCTTGCAGTATACTGGTCTAGCTTCCTCAATAAAATGGGTAGAAGAAGCATGTCCCACTTGTCCACTGGTTGACTCATATTCCGTAGCGCTCCCAGATGTTGACGTACATGAGAAACAAATTCTCTTAAATTTGCAGCTGTTCCCTTATTAACTGAACTGAAATCCAGAAGTGCATTAACATGGCTGGTTATAATTACAGTTTCATTGCTATAGCGATCATTTAAAAGTGTCAAAGCTTCCTTGTACGATGAATCGCATAGCGGCAAACCCTCGATTAAAGTCTCTGCTTCTTTTCTTAAATGGTTCTTCAAATGACATAATTTTTGAACAGGCGCTAAATACTTTTCATTGCCAATCACTGCTTCAAAAAGACTCATAAATGGTTTGTACTTTGTAAGGTCTTCTCCTGTGAACACAGGTATGTCCAGATGCGGTAGCTTGTTTGGCATCACACAAGTATTGTTACTGTTACTGGATTGTGGAACAGTACCTCCCTTCAAGATAGGACTGAGTTCCTTATAAATGTTGAAGTATTTGTCTTCCAAATCATTTTCATAGAAGTCAGATTCCATGGTAGTGCCTTGCAATACATTTATTTGAAGTTGTAGTCGCCGATATTCGGATAAATTAGTTTCCAAACTTTTAAATCGCAGTCTGAGTGAATCTACAGCAGCGGGAGACAGGTTATTTTTTAAACTGTCATAAAAGGTGTCAAATCTGGTAAATGCGGCCTTGCATTGACCAGCAGCCGCGCGTAATCTTTTTAATTCAGTTGAAGCTGATTCATCTTCTTTCATCATCTTTGTTTATTAAGTGTAAATGTGGATAAAGGCAAAAATAAAGGTTATTTTTCTAACCTCAAACGTCAAAGACGTGTCACGACGTGGTGATAACCAACCACGCAGACGTTACAAAATGGCAGCAAACGTGCGCAAGCGGTGCAAAGCGCCGCCGACGCCGGGTCTTCGTTGCTCGAACACTTTTTGACGAGATAACTCGTCAGCCTTACCCCACCAGCCAGAAAAAAGCCGAAGAAACGGGCAATGCTATTATAACACAGCAATTTGCACAAAAATCACTCGGGACGACTCACTATACTGGCACTCGTTATTAATATAGGCACTGGTTTTTTAAGATCACTTTAGGCTCGAATGGCCACTTGTTTACGCCATCGAGTTATTAGGGCCGGTGGGGCGGCAATTAAAAAGATTTAATTATTTAAATGCGATTTATTAATATAAGTTCACATTGTTAGTGTCGAGAATGACAAGCAAAGACAATGTTGCCAGATGGCCAAGAGTTGCCATCACATAAAAGTTTTCTATAAAATAAAGCGCTCCACACACTGTACTTATTGTATTAAACACCTATAACTTATAAAAAACATGTTGGTCGTTCTGTGATTTGTTAATTATTTTAGTATAATTTAAATTGTTAATACTGAAATTTTATTGATATTTAAAAACAAATTTGGATCTTTGTGGTCGAATTTTAAAAAAGTTGCTTTGTTTTATACCTAAAACTTATGAAAAACATGTTGATCGTTCTGTGATTTGTTAATTATTTTAGTATACTTAAAATTGTTAATACTAAAATTTTATTGATTTTTAATTGTTGATTATATTATTGATAACGCATATTTGTACACACATGAATAAAAACTATCAAAATTTAACGTCTGTGTTTCTTTTTCTCTTATTAAAATACAGTTAAAACTTTCAGAATCTGCCCGGGAATATTCCCGGAAACATTGGGAGTATTCCTAAAAACACTGGGAATATTCCTCGGAATATTCCCATTTTTTTGGGAGTTTTGGGAATATTCCCAGGCATGTGGGAAATTTCCGGTGATTGTTCCCGGTAACATTGGGAATATACGAAATCTCTTAGGTTAGTAAGTATTCAAATATTACTTGTGATTTGTCTCCTAAAACTTAATATTGTGACATATAAATATATAAAAAAAATTGAAGATTTTGACAACTTTCCCATTGTTTAAGTTCTCAAGGGAATATTCCCCGGAATATTCCCACACAAAAGTAATTTACCGGGAACGGCACATCATTAATCACGATCAAATGCCTGGCACACGATCGGAAAAGTTGTGCTGAGCAAGAATCAGAAGAATAAAGCACCTGAAATTGGCCGGAAGTTTGAGAAATTCACTTCCTGTTTGATTTTTTATTAATTTTGTAACATAAGTATAAATAAATATAAATTGAAACATTGTGGCTAGTAATTTAATTTTGGCCGTAAAACATTGGTATGATGCGACTTTATTGAATTTGTCCGTCGACTAGTACATTAATTCCCTCAGTTACCCTAATTGTTTTGTTAACAGATTAGTACTAATTTCTTTCATTCATACTATCTATACCCACTACGACGGATGAGTCGATAATCCATGCGCATTTAACATGATTCGCTTACTTCTACCTAGCGATTAAACGATAGTTTTTAAAGGTCTTCCGGACTGATATGGCTTGGCAGACTTATTTATTCAGACATTATTATTACAAAACATTTATAATAATTTTCGCCAAGATGTCACATGACTTAGGAAAATGTGTCCGTCCAGTGACCATCTTTAGTACCGTCTGCCAAGCACTTCCGGCCATTTTAGAACTGACAGACTTATGTTTACTCTCTCTACGATGAAAGGGCTAGATGATGCCACGTGTTTTGTATTGATGTCATATGACGTAAATATACCCTTAAAATTTTGACCAGAAGTGCAGGATTTTCTCAAACTTCCGGCTAATTTTAGGTGCTTTATTTCTCTAATTCTTGCTCAGCACAACTTTTCCGACCGTGTGCCATGCATTTGATCGTGATGTCATATGACGTAGGCAATTTTGGAGCGGGCTCACGGACTATACTAAAAAGTGCTTTGTTGTTCTAATTAAACCCGGTTGTGCAATAATTACCCATTTTTGTGTGTTCATTTATTCTGGACTGGACCCTGTTTCCCTGCCACGCTACCATACTTCTATTCTACATCGTGCGGCCAGCAGCTGGGCTACAATAGGGAATATGCACATTTTTTTTTAAATTCATTGATCGAAATATTTTAAGTTCCAGTTAAACACTTAAAAAATATTTTTCAAATATCTTGCTCAGAAACAAAGTTATAAAGCTTCAAAGTTGATGGTTAGACAGAGAGGTCCGACATGACCATTGACGCCATTGGTCACGTGGGCCATACATCCGCCATAGAAAATTTTGTTTTCGTTGATGATGAAAAGAGGGACAGATATATTTGTAACACTTTCGCTGATAGTACGCCCATTTTCGTGACTTTTATTTTTTTTGTTATGACACTACGCCTATTTACGTGGTTTAAATTGCTTACATTCCAAAAAAAAAAAATTGCTTACGTTATTTGCCACTACGTAAATAAGCGCGCTATTCCTGTACGGTTAATATGAGGACCTATGTCTACTGTCCTAACACAAACAGTTTCAAGTTCGTACTGCCACAACATAAACTTTTATAGGTAATCATAAATGTGTGTACCATGTGCACACACTTCTAGTATAATGTGGCAGCACGATTATTTTGTATCACGTACATAAGCTTACTGTCTCACTATCACTGACCATGTATATTGCCATTAGACAGAAAGTATGTATATAGGCGTGGTGATAATTTGTATGGATTTTTTTAGTGTCAAATCGCAAATTTCATCTAGCACTAAGTGTCCGTGAAAGTAATGTTGTATCTAGTTGTACTTTCAAATGAACTATGAAAAAATCTATTTTTTTATGCATATTCCTTATTAAGTGTTGTATTTGAAAAAACTTTCTAGAGTGCTTAAACTTTGCAATACTGCAGTAGAGTTTATGTTTTAGTTGATACCTCGAAAAAAATAGTTTGTAGGCAAACTCTTACCAAATATTCAGCCCAATGTATGTAAATATAATGTGACTTCTATATCATAATTCACGTCTCAGTGGTATTTCTGTTTCCAAACCTCCAAAGATCCTTTACAAAACTCCTTAGGAATGCTAGATATTTTTAGATGAGTAAGTAGTGTAACCCTTTCATCTAAACAAGCTTAGCAATAAGACAGCTACAAAGTTGGGTGTCTCTGCTATTGTTAGGCAAGGAACTCGGGCGCGGCGTCTGCGGCTGTATTTAGACCAAAATAAGAGAAGACGAGCGCATGCGCGTGCAACCCGATCAGTTTGCGGATGAGATCATCGGAATCCGAGGCGCTTAGATTGGGCAAGGACATTAGATATTACGCCTAGTAGGTAACCTTCAAAGTTTAATATGTGATAAGAGATTTAGAGCTAACTATAACAAATTACATCCATTTTATTCCCGTCTACGGAGCAGCAAAAAGAGAGGAGGAAGGAGAGTTATGATTATATTTTGCTTTTTTATAATCCATTTTTTTGGAAGTCGGGTTTAAACTTATTTTTTATTCAACATTAAATACAGAAATATCGTACAAATAAATATATTCTTATTCTTAGACGAATGTGCAATTTAAATCTAATGCATATAACTCAAAGTATATACAGTTTGTATTAATGTAGCAAAAGTTCACATACAGTAAGAAAACTGAAACTACATTTTCAGCAGAATAATTTCAAATGCAGACTGTCTATATGGACCATAGATATTTACTAATCTGTGGTCGCGATGGCGAAGTGGTCGCGATGGCCGAAAACGGTCGGAAAGATCATCATCATCATCATTTGATGTTAACTAGCAGCTTCCGAGGCCGAGTGGTCGAGATTTCGACGTCCATTACGGAGGTTCCGGGTTCGATGCCCGGTAGGGACACTGTCAAGCAAAAATCTCTTTATAAGACTTTCTCCAGTTTGGTTAGGACATTGCACCTGATTGTCCGAAAAGAAAAATGAATCCGTGGTTTGGAAGACACGTTGGTCCCGGCTACAATCTAGTCGTTAGACCATAATACGTGTGTATAAATAACGTAAAACGTACTTTGTTTAAACTTTTTTTTTTTAATTTGCTTATTTTTTTTAACTTTTATACAAATTAACTCGATCAGCTAAACAGTTTGTACGAAAAGTTAACAAAAAAAGAAATTTTGTATCACAAATTGTTCAGTTTCATGGACTGAGCCACCACCTGAGAGGTTTTGCATTATTTAGCTAAAACGTTGAATTAAGATTTTTTAAAGTATTTATTAAGAGCGCCGGTGGTCTGGTGGCTAGGGCCGCTGTCTTCCGACCTAGAGACGCGGGTTCGATCCCCACCACGTACCAATGTGTTTTCGAATTTCAAATTCATATGTACGTTTATTCGACACTAAAATATCGTGATAAAACCTGCACACTTCTGTGAACAAATTCAAAGGTTGTGTGTAAAATCGACCAACCCGCTCTGGGCCAGCGTGGTCGACTAAGGCCTAATCGCCCTAATTCAGGGTAGGCTCGAGCCTCTCGGAAGGGGACATATATGAGCTGTTGATGAAACTATTATTTATGACAACTGGAATTTGAATTTGAAGTCTGATGTTTGAAGTAAGTGTCTGATCGTAAATTTCAGTTACGTAAGTGATATTGCTACCGCAAAGCCTGAAAAGCAGGGTTTATAACCAGTGTGTCCTACCCGTTTTGACATACGGAGCCGAGACGTGGAACATGACGGTGAAGCTGGCCTACCGGCTACATGTCACTCAGCGAGCTATGGAAAGATCTATGGTATGGTATTTCGCTACGGGATAAAATCCGAAACGAAATCATCCGGCAGAGGACCAAGGTGGTGGATATTGTCCAGAAATGTAGCAAGCTGAAGTGGCAGTGGGCTGGCCACGTCTGTCGCAGAACCGATGAGCGTTGGAGCAGACGGGTTCTCGAATGGAGACCGCGTCTCGGGAAACATAGTGTGGGACGCCCCTCTGCCAGGTGGACTGATGACCTGAAGAAGGTCGCTGGTGGTGGCTGGATGAGGAAAGCGGGTGATCGTGCGCTTTGGCGTACCCTTGGGGAGGCCTACGTCCAGCAGTGGACTGCAATAGGCTGATTGATTGAAGTGATATTAATAAAAAAAAACACAACGCACTTGTTAATAAAATGAGGCAAATCTTCTCAGGTGTTAAAACTGAGCCATTTCGGTCACACTCAGTATGAAAGTTTGTTTTATTTCGCATCACTGCATTCATTTTGAAATGGTTGTGGTACGAAGTTAATAAAAGTCACTTATATTTATTCCAAGTAACTTTTATTAAATACTAGCAGACCCGGCAGACGTTGTCCTGCCATTTTCCTTACCTCTACCCTACCCTACACCTACCCTACACCTCCTACACCTACCCTTGACCATTTTGTATTGGAAAACTAAATTGTCGTTTATTTTCCTGTTACTTATTATTTATGTTTCTTACCGTTTAAGCCTTCCCTGAACCTTCACAAATATTTCAAAATCAATATTAGCCAAATCGGTCCAGCCATTCTCGAGTTTTAGCGTGACAAACGAACAGCAAATAGCAATTGTTTTTTATATAAAATATAGATAGATAGACGTATGCCACGTTCCATCAAGTGTCGACAGGCGCAAGTATCAATCGTTGTGTTACAAAAGTCGTTCAGTTTCATGAGCTGAAATCTCAAATACAACTCGAGAAGATTTATGTAATTTCTCAGAAGCAGACGCATTAATCTTTTGTTTCAGTAGAGGCTGTAGCAACGAACAGTCACGTTTTCGCACGCAATTCGATCTAATGACGTCATACATCAAGCTCGCCAGTCCCCATTCAGGGTGTACGAAGGCCGATTCCAAATGCTGAATTGGCTCAAGGCAACAACAATAAAACTAAATCTAGTCCCATCATCTCATGTTCGGAAGCCAATACTGACATTGATCTACTTTCAATTCATATGTTAGCATAGCAATGTTACATTATTGTGATACCTATCTGTTCTTAAGTGAATTCAAAGATGTTTGAATTATGCTGATTTACTATAATATATATATAGTGGAGGCACACGTGTAGGCATAGAAAAGCCAAAATGAACAGTATGGTTCTATCGAGATTCGAGAAATCTTTTGATCGCAGCTCGAGAGGCGTTGCTCGACGTGGCGAATATACCCAAAGCTACGATAGCTACAAAAAAGTGAATGCGACGAAAATGAGTTCCACCTGCATTTTTCAGTTAAGATATAAGAAATAATTTTCGCATTGTTCCACTAGTAGATCGTGCAATAGCGTACCGTAATGCCATTGCCACGAGCGCTAAAAAGGAAAGCGACGAAATTATGTTCCTGCGTGTTTTCTTTTCTTTTTTTTGTATATTATCCTGCTTGTAACTTATGTTAGAGCGGAAACTTCTTTCCTCTAAGATTTAATATTTTCTTTTGATATTATTCCGCTCGTAGCTTGTGCTACGGCGTAGCGAATGTAGCCAGTGCTACGAACATCAGAAAAAGTGATGAAATTACGTTTCACTATTTTGCATTCGTTTATTTGAGATTTTATTATGATATTATTCCGCTCGTAGCTCGTGCTACGGCGGCGTAGCAAACGTAGCCACTGCTACGAGCACCGCAAAAAGTGACCACGACGTAAGTTTACGGCCCACTCTTGCTTTTAATGCATCTATAACGTATTATGTAAGCATGTAAATAATATGGTCAAGCTCATCCCTCTAACGGGGCTAGCAGAGTCAGGTAGCGGTCAGACACGTCTAGCACGGAATAAATAATAGTAGCTAGCAAAATAATTATTGGAAGAAAATAAATCGTTGCGGCGGCTTCTAAATTATTAATGAGGGCAAGGTTGAGTAAACTACGGCAAATAAACCTGCCTATTTTACGCAGCCAAGGCAAATGGCATTAGGGAGATAAAGGTTACCTACGTAAATAAATGATTAGATAATGGTTACGCTACGTGAAGTAGCTCCTTACATCCATTAGGCGTTAGATTTGATCTGCTCTGCGTATAAATAGTTTTAAATTATTTTCAGAATGAATAAAAAAAGTGCATATAATTATGAAATACGATTTTTTTTTAAATGATAAGCTTCCTCTCATAATAATTTCGGCGAACATCTTATTTTTCACGTCTATGACGTAAATTTTTGGGAAAATATTAAAAAAAAAGAGATAAATATTCAGTTGTACCTACAGTAGGAAGGATATAAATATGATATGGATTAAAATTTGTAACAGTCCGCGTTTGCTAGTTACCGAAAAATTAAGACAGAAGAAAAGTTAGGTATCCGAAGTGCATTTTCTATCCACTATTGAAAATGTATCAAACTGGAATTATTTTATTCCTGTTCGCAGGACTTGCGTTTGTAAAGACTATTTTAAATTCCGACAAGTTTCTTATTGTTTTATTTTTACATCGCTCTTCGTACATATTATATGAAACAATGAGGCCAATAATTACTTTATGGGTCCCGACTGTTTAAAAACGCTGTATTCCGCATTAGAAGTTATTATTTGTTCTATGTGAGTGTTGATCATGAAACTCCTTCGTTCGTTCTTCGTTGCCCGTCCTTCTGTGTGTCTTACAAACACAGATATCCTAGTATAGCTCGTGTAACAACTGTTTTCGTAGATAGTAGCACGGAATTGTCTTTCTTTTCGGACAAGTGATTCAGTCTATACTTCATTTCAAATAATATTGGAAAAAAGACAAAAATATGCATGGCAGAAATTGTCAGCTAATCTAATTCTAATTTTTATTTATTAGATGTAAATAAAAGAAGATCTAAGGTTTGAATAAATTATATTCAATTCAATTAATTTATTTCAAGTTACAATGACTCATAGACGGATAAAAGAACAACTACATGCCGAGCACATGACATGACATGTGGCTACATCTCAAGTGCCAGTTACATCAAGCATGCATCCTTTTTAACACCCCAGTATTTCGTGATTTCGCCAGTATCAAGTGGTTTTGCTATGTAAGTAGCATGAGATACACAGACAGCCCTAATCCTAAGACTAGGGTACTGTCAGCTAATTGGATAGCTAATCGAGATTGATATATGTCTGGATTTTTGACAGTGTCCTCCCTGGGATTTGAATCCGGAACCTCCATAATGATGATTCGACCACTCGACCACGGAATCTGTTTATCGATTAAAATGGATCTTGCCTTGATTGATCCAAATGTGGATGCTTGTCGCATTGAAAATGTGTTCGCCTAAATTTGTTCGATCCGAGCGCCTAAAAGGAAAATGTACTTCTGACCATATTTATCGTTGCTACAAATCTTACAGTAGGCGTTCCCAGTTCACTCGCAAAACGTTGCTTTTCATTAGAGAGTAGGCGTTTAGGTTTTTTCACCGACAAAATCTAGCATGTGGTGATTGTAGATAGTCAAAGACGAACCAATTTATACAAAATCAATCCACCAATAAAATTGAGAAACTAAATCTTGAGGTAGGTAAAACACGGAGGCTGTTTTTTTTTTTTGTGTTTTACACACTATTTTCGGGTCAGGAAAAATCACCACCTAGGCCCCGTTTCACGAAGCAACAAGTTACTAGTAACAAGTTACAATTTGATATACATTGCGTAGCTAATTCACCTAAACTGTAAGCCCTTATCGTTTTATCTAATAATTTACGCAATGTACGTCGAATTGTAATTGTAATTTGTAACTTGTAGCTTCGTGAAACGGCCCCCTAGAAGTAGAGTGGACTCGTACTATTCGTACCTTGTTAACTTCGTAGTTTGTCAGGTTCGCTACCATTTTGTTTTCCTATATTATATTTTCTTAAGCGTTCGCAGGTTTGAAACCCGGTGGCGACACTGTCGATTAAAAATCTAAGTATTTAAAAGACTTTCTTCAGTTGCAATATCCTAAAATATATACCTAATTGTATTGATTCGGTCCTTCGGAAGACACATGGATTCTATCATCTACGGAAATAGTTGTTGCTGACATTAGAAACCATTATCGGCTCAATAATTTGAAAAACAGCGTCTAGCTCACTCTGAGGTAGACATATGCTGAGTCGAGACCTTTTTCACTGGTGTGCTCTATTGCATACTGTGGTGTGGAAGTGATCGCAAGGTTTTACTTTTTCACTGGTGTGCTCTATTGCATACTGTGGTGTGGAAGTGATCGCAAGGTTTTACTTTTTCACTGGTGTGCTCTATTGCATACTTTGGTGTGGAAGTGATCGCAAGGATTTACTTTTTCACTGGTGTGCTCTATTGCATGCTGTGGTGTGGAAGTGATCGCAAGGTTTTACTTTTTCACTGGTGTGCTCTATTGCATACTTTGGTGTGGAAGTGATCGCAAGGATTTACTTTTTCACTGGTGTGCTCTATTGCATACTTTGGTGTGGAAGTGATCGCAAGGTTTTACTTTTTCACTGGTGTGCTCTATTGCATACTGTGGTGTGGAAGTGATCGCAAGGTTTTACTTTTTCACTGGTGTGCTCTATTGCATACTTTGGTGTGGAAGTGATCGCAAGGATTTACTTTTTCACTGGTGTGCTCTATTGCATGCTGTGGTGTGGAAGTGATCGCAAGGTTTTACTTTTTCGCTGGTGTGCTCTATTGCATACTGTGGAGGAAGTGATCGCAAGGTTTTACTTTTTCACTGGTGTGCTCTATTGCATACTGTGGTGTGGAAGTGATCGCAAGGTTTTACTTTTTCACTGGTGTGCTCTATTGCATACTGTGGTGTGGAAGTGATCGCAAGGTTTTACTTTTTCACTGGTGTGCTCTATTGCATGCTGTGGTGTGGAAGTGATCGCAAGGTTTTACTTTTTCACTGGTGTGCTCTATTGCATACTGTGGTGTGGAAGTGATCGCAAGGTTTTACTTTTTCACTGGTGTGCTCTATTGCATACTGTGGTGTGGAAGTGATCGCAAGGTTTTACTTTTTCACTGGTGTGCTCTATTGCATACTGTGGTGTGGAAGTGATTTTTACTTTTTCACTGGTGTGCTCTATTGCATACTGTGGTGTGGAAGTGATCGCAAGGTTTTACTTTTTCACTGGTGTGCTCTATTGCATACTGTGGTGTGGAAGTGATCGCAAGGTTTTACTTTTTCACTGGTGTGCTCTATTGCATACTGTGGTGTGGAAGTGATCGCAAGGTTTTACTTTTTCACTGGTGTGCTCTATTGCATACTGTGGTGTGGAAGTGATCGCAAGGTTTTACTTTTTCACTGGTGTGCTCTATTGCATACTGTGGTGTGGAAGTGATCGCAAGGTTTTACTTTTTCACTGGTGTGCTCTATTGCATACTGTGGTGTGGAAGTGATCGCAAGGTTTTACTTTTTCACTGGTGTGCTCTATTGAATACTGTGGTGTGGAAGTGATCGCAAGGTTTTACTTTTTCACTGGTGTGCTCTATTGCATACTGTGGTGTGGAAGTGATCGCAAGGTTTTACTTTTTCACTGGTGTGCTCTATTGCATACTGTGGTGTGGAAGTGATCGCAAGGTTTTACTTTTTCACTGGTGTGCTCTATTGCATACTGTGATGTGGAAGTGATCGCAAGGTTTTACTTTTTACTGGTGTGCTCTATTGCATGCTGTGGTGTGGAAGTGATCGCAAGGTTTTACTTTTTCACTGGTGTGCTCTATTGCATGCTGTGGTGTGGAAGTGATCGCAAGGTTTTACTTTTTCACTGGTGTGCTCTATTGCATACTGTGGTGTGGAAGTGATCGCAAGGTTTTACTTTTTCACTGGTGTGCTCTATTGCATACTGTGGTGTGGAAATGATCGCAAGGTTTTACTTTTTCACTGGTGTGCTCTATTGCATACTGTGGTGTGGAAGTGATCGCAAGGTTTTACTTTTTCACTGGTGTGCTCTATTGCATACTGTGGTGTGGAAGTGATCGCAAGGTTTTACTTTTTCACTGGTGTGCTCTATTGCATACTGTGGTGTGGAAGTGATCGCAAGGTTTTACTTTTTCACTGGTGTGCTCTATTGCATGCTGTGGTGTGGAAGTGATCGCAAGGTTTTACTTTTTCACTGGTGTGCTCTATTGCATGCTGTGGTGTGGAAGTGATCGCAAGGTTTTACTTTTTTTTTCTCTTTCTTTTTTCCTGTGCTTCCTTTACTTTTTCTACATTTATTTATCTATTTAACCATTTATTGTTCACCGTGGGTGTCGTAAGAGGCGACTTAGGGACTACACATTGAACAGGGAACGGGCAGCAGCGCTCTCTGATACAGTAACCTTTTCATCTGCGATCTCCAACCCACCTGCCAAGAGTGGAGATTATGGCAAAACCCTCCACTTAAGTGGATGAGGCTCATAGTCCAGCAGTGGACTGTAACGGGTCGTTGATGTTCACAAAAGATAACAAAAATAAAATTACATTTGAAAAACGACACAACAGGCCTGTTTATTTCTAAAGAAATATCTTCCAGCACACCCACCTTTTAGTGTGTAATCTGTCACAACAGTGCAAATAAATGTGTTTTCTTTCTTTCTTTCTTCTTTCTAATTTTGACACCAGGGTTCGTCGGGTCGGTCATCAACCTCACAACCCAGACGATTTGGTACTGACTGATTGATAGACAGAGAAATAAAATTGCGTCTCGTTTTCATATATTTATATGCTAATATATATGAACGCAAATAGTATGTATGAACTTATAATAAAATCTCTTTGGCTATACCATTTGTACAAGTATCTGGCTGGTTTTGGTATTATTAAAAAGTTTAAATTTAAAAAAAGATAATTCCAAATTCAAATTAGGAAAATGTGTGATTTTCATTTGTTTTTTTACTGTTAAGATGAGTGAGTCTAATGAAGAAATTCGATACATTTTAAAATTTTACTAAAAAAAGGTAAAAATGCAACGCAAGCCGCGAAAAAAATGTGTGATGTTTATGAACCTAGTGCAGTGTCTATGAGAGTAGCACAAATTTGGTTTAAGCGAAGCGATTTATGAAAAAGTGGAGCAAGATCGGCATATCAGTAGTTACGATGTAGCTGAAGAACTGGGAATTGACTACAAAACAATTTTGGCGCATTTGAAAAAAGCTGGGTACACAAGAAAGCTCGGTATTTGGGTGCCTCATGAGCTCAGTGAAAGAAACCTAATGATGTACTCATTTGTGATTCGTTATTACGACGTAATGAAACCGAACCATTTTTGAAAAACCTGATAACTGGTGATGAAAAGTGGATCACGTACAACAAGAACGTGCGAAAAAGGTCGTGGTCAAAGGCTGGTCAGGCTTCACAGACTCTGGCGAAACCCGAGTTATCTCGCAACAAGGTAATGCTGTGTGTATGGTAGGATTGGAAGGACATTTTTCATTATGAGCTGTTACCGCCTGGCAGGACCATCGATTCTGAACTCTACTGCGAAAAACTGATGAGATTTAAGCAAGAAATTGAGAGAAAGCGGCCGGAATTAATCAACAGAAGGGGTGTGGTTTTTCATCATGATAACGCTAGACCTCACACATCTTTGGCCACTCAGCAAAAATTAAGAAAGTTTGGCTGGGAGGTGTTAATGCATCCGCCGTATAGTCCTGACCTTGCACCTTCAGATTTCCACTTGTTTCGGTCTCTTCAGAATTCTTTAGGCAGTGTCAGGTTAACATCACGAGAGGACTGCCAAAACCACTTGTCACGGTTTTTTGATCAGAAGCCCCAGAATTTCTATAGCAATGGGATCATGTCCCTACCTGCAAGATGGCAGAAAGTTATCGAACAAAATGGCACCTACATACTTTAGTTAAATGTAAATAAACTTTATCAAAAAATGTTTTGAATTTTCATATAAAATGCGAAGAAACTTTTTCCCCAACCTATTATAACGACAGAGTAGTGACTGTGTAATCACACTAAATGTGATATATTTTTGGACGTTTGGATGATAAGATGTTTGGATGTTTGTTCCGCTATCCCTCTAAAAGTACTCAACGAATTTGGATGAAATTTGGAATGGAGATAGATTGTAACCTGGATTAACATATAGGATACTTTTTGCGGGAAAAACTGGGAATCCGTAGGACAATCTTAAACAACGCGAGCGTAGCCGCGAGTGGGCCGCTAGTCTTACATGAGACACTTGGCGGTTCACTTCATACTGTATTACTGTTCATTCATAAATTACGTCAATTTATCAAGTATAAGTGGTGTAATGTCGTTTTATGCGGGTGATCAATTTGACCGCTTTATCAGTAGAGAACCGTTGTCTGTCATATAGGTAATATATGTTTCAAATCATATAGGTAATATTTGTAGCATCGAGAATCTCCAGTAATACATGTATTTTAATACCTAATTAATAAAATTTTTGCTTAACTTAGAATTTTAACTTTTAACTTATCATAACATTAGTATTGGTAGATAACAGTATTATCTATGTATCCCGTGAGTGGACTGGGAGTTGTAGCGCCATGAATCACAAGCTCATCTGATGCGCGTGCACACAGCACACCCGTGCTAGAAATCAATTGGAGCGCGCTCATAACATCGATGGCTTGACTTGCATCATCTGCGCAAGACGCGATTGTATAAAATAAGATATAGAACTAATCTAATCTACCTACATATAAATCGAGAAATAATTATGTGAGGGCTCTTTAAAAGAGCAATAGAAGCAAAAAAATATTTGAAGTTCTGTTTGTCTGTCTATCGGTATGTTTGAACGCGCATCACGCAAACACTAATTAAAAAAATTACGAACTTAGAAACTGGCTTCGTCTCATGTCAGGTTTATTTATATTTAATTTAGGTAAATTACAACCAACAGAAGAGTTTATCATTTAGCGGCGTAACCAAGTAGATTTTACATATAATCAAGGAATAAAGCAAAAATAAATAATTAAAATCACCGAAAATCACCCCACATTCAAAATTTGCAAATCTGTTTTTTCAATATTTTCAGCGACAACAACATATTTTTTTGTGTTTTTGGGTGGCTATAACCTAAACGGCGAAATCAGCTAGTTTTTTAATTCGTTCTATATTTTTCACAAAAAAAAGAAAAGGGTTCAAGAAAAACGAGTTTTTCGCACGATTCCTGCGCAGTGTCGGACGTAACCTCCGTGAAGCATCGCACGCTAATATGAAAGGTTATTTCAGTAGTGCGTCGGTTGAAGTTTTCTTATTAAAAAAAATAATGAATATTTTTTACTTTCCCTCGAGGTACGCTTCGTTCATATCATAGTATCTCATAAAATAATACATTGCTAGTATGTTGTGTCAATGCTTTATGTTATCAGTTCTAATGATCTCTACTAATGCGTTAACGATTTGACGTCATCAGTAACCAAACCGTTAAGTAAATAAAAAGAAATCCAGTTTTGGTATCTTTTTTGCTTTAGCGACGTGATGTGCAATTTAAATACTAATATGTACTTAACTGTAGCGTCGGTGGTCTAGTGGCTAGGGCCGCTGCCTCCCGTCCGGGAGACGCGGGTTCGATCCCCACCACGTACCAACCAATGTGTTTTCGAATTTCGAATTCATATGTACGTTTATTCGACGCACTTATACGGTGAATGAAAACATCATGATGAAACCTGCACACTCCTGCGAAGAATTTAGTCGACCAACCCGCACTGGGCCAGCGTGGTCGACTAAGGCCTGATAGTCCTACTCCAGGGAAGGCTCGAGCCCTCGGTGGGGACGTATATGAGCTGTTGATGATGTACTTAAATAGACTCGGTCATAGATCACAGAAAGGTAGGTTTAGGTACAGTGGAAGACAGAAGACTCTTTGGACTTTACACCATTGAAGTATAATGTACTAACCCTATTATTATGATTATGGCATTATGGGACAGAATCGCGCAGCAATGTCTTGATTTTCTGCTAGAGAAATGTTATTATGCTCTCCAGGATTTCTTGGATGATTAGACTGTGTAGACTTGATAGTTATAAATATATAAAAATAATAGATAAGTTGTAATGTGTTTATTTAGATAATATGTCTAAAATCCTAGTTGCTTAAGTTTATAAAATTGTTATGCCCAATCCGGGCCCATGTTTTCACTTCATATTTTATTTAAGACCTTTTATGTAACATGGTATGCAATAAATAATTTGAATTTGATTCCTCGTTATCCGCTGTATATGCTCCAGATTGGGAGCGCTTGGCGAATGTGGTGGGGGATATTCGTCTCAGGCTTTCACAATCTTATCCTTAGGACCCGATAGGACTCTGATTTTCGCCTGATTCGAAGATGGCCCTAATCCTCAATTTAATTATATTTTAGTTTCCATCTTTTTCTAGGTAAAGCGGCGTGGTTTACGCCCAAAATTGTGCAATCGACGTGTCAATCAGGTCAAGATTCGATAATTGACAGCTCGTTATCTCGATGTTTTATCTCTAAATACCAAAAAGGATGGACGAACTTAAATTAAGAATTTGAGCTGATAATAGATCGTTGCATTCCAAGATCATAGTGAGGAGACATACGGGAGCGCGGAAGCGGGCGCGGCGCGACGGCGCGGATCGACGGGCGCGTGCGCGGCTGTCATCACAACCGGCGCGCGCGCAGACCGCACTCGCCTCGAGCTCATCCCGGCGAGCGCGCGTCCCGCTCCCGCACCGTACGCGCACAATCCGCACTCCTCTACCGTCCCGACTTCCGCGAACCCGGATAATGGCCCGATAACGGCTAAACTAATTGATCACCCCATTCTGCCGCGAGTGCAGTGTCAATGTGATGGCCGAGAACCGCGCGCTCATCCCCGAGCCTGTCGCGATGTACACACAAACCGAAACGATGAAGGACGCGAAAGACTTGTCCAAGAACTTAGTGAGTGGAGACTTTGAGAGGCAGTTCCGAGCCGGCGTGATGGAGAAGCCGCGCAGGTGGCGAGATGCGCTCACGTTGGTCGGAGTTGCCATCGGAGCGCTGGCCTGCTGGCTGCTGGTTCTCACGATGGTCCGGGAGGCGCAGATCGGCCGCCTCCGTAATGAGGTCGAAGGGCTAATGGCTAATGTGGTTGCTCTTGAAGCAAACGTCAAATCTCTCAATCAGAGGCTCTCCATGAACGAGTTCAGAGACGATGCGGTAAGTTAGTTTAAACTTATTTACCTCATTCATTTACCTAATAGAACGTCAGCGGAACTGCGTCTTCTTATTATTATTATTTTATGTAGTACTACGCAACTGAATCGAAAGTAATCGAAATTAAAATATGTTTACATCACAATGGAATGTCGAGAGGTAGCTGAACTGGAAGTCGCTTTCGGCTCAAACGATCCCATTGTTGTTTTGTTGAATCAGCTGTTGGAGTTAATGGCTGCGAGGTGAATTAAATAGCCAAATGTTGGGGTTGCATCGTCGGATATAGTCATAAATTTCTTACAATTCATTGCTGTTGTAGTTTTAATTTACAGTCCCGAGTGCAACCGAAACCAAGTAATGTAATGTCACTTGATGTATAGTGCGGGTAATTGGTAAGATGCTTTGATTGACGTCTGTCTGTCTGTTTGTGTAAAGATCACAAGATTCGTGTTTCCTTACAATATTGTTATTGGAAATTCGATGAAACTGTGATTACCCGTTTATCAGCCATACTCTACAAAATTATTGGCTTATAATCTTTGTCAAATCATCGTTAATTTTTATAATAGGTGTATATTTTAGCTCGTCGTATTTATTACAATAACAGCAATTTCAGTGACTTATACTTAAATCGAGCTTCGAAGATTAGTATTCTGTCACTGTTATCAATTTCTAGACCCTAGGCAGATCAAAGATAAGAATGGGAGGCAAACGAGCGAACGTTGCGTGCCGAGAATATCTTTATGTAAACAGACGACGACGGTATAATTGTGTTCTAGGTGATGTTAGATAACCGCGGCCAAGGCCTCCAATAAACTCGTGTTATTACGACCAATTGACCGAGAGACGTCTTTGGGTACAAAACAATTGATATCTATTCAGTTGCATACCAATTTTCATAATCAGTTCTTCAAGACTTTGATTCTGATATAGGAAAAGCGTACTTACCCAATCAAAATGTTTACTCGATGTATGTTTATTATTAATTTTAAGATCTTTTACACCATATTCGGACAGCATTAAGTTTAAATTAAGGTGGCAATATATATTGACCAATGCCCGCGAAAGGGTAGGAAATAGGAATCAACCATACCCATACAAATCACATTGATTTAAAGAAAATATGGCGTGGATCCAAATATCCTTTAGAAACTATCGACAATGTATGATCGTCGATTTGGGATGTTACGATACATATGCCTGTAATTTCCCAAGGTCGGGTGTAGGTGTCCTATTAATATTATAAAAGCGAAAGTTTGGATGTTTGGATGTTTGTTGCCGAATCACGCTTGAACCACTAGACGGATAGGAATGAAACTTGGCACACATATAGGTTAGGTCCTGAAATAGGACATAGGCTACTTTTTACCGCGGGAAAATACTTCATTCCTACGAGAAAACTCATTAAATGCAGGTGAAACTGCGGGCGGAAAGCTGGTTAATTAATAAATATGACTAACAAGTCTATGCATGCGGTACAAATCAGGCAAGTACTCGTACCATATTCAATATATAAATAAATAAATATGTGGGGACATCTTCACACACAGCCATCTGATCCCAAACTAAGCAGTGTACTATGGGTACCAGACAGCTGATATACAATGCATAAATATATAAATACATACTTATATAGATAAACAACAACCAGACACAAGGCAAACACAAGTGCTCATCACACTTATGTTTGCCCTGAGCAGGATTCGAACCCGCGACCCTGTGCGTCAGAGGCAGATACATTACCACCTGGGCTACGGAGCGTCAGCGATATATACCAGTTTTATAAATAAAATATAATGTCAGTCTTCAAGCTATTATTTGCAAGGTGAGCTTGCTAGCATATCGACTTTATTGTAAATTCAAATGGGTGCAATAAGCACAGCACCTAAGTCGTTCTCAGAAGGCCGCGTCCAGGCGGTTCCAGGAATCTCAATATGTTTTGCATAATGGCGCTTCGGGTGGAACCTCCACATTTTACATTTGCGGGTTTAGTTCAGAAAAGGTTTCTGTACGAGTAGAGTCGGTAAACTGTGGACTTTTTCTGAACGTGATTGATTCGTAGTTAAGCGAATTTTTGGAATAAATTTTCTGATTGATTAGATTTTCCAATATCGTATACGAATACGTTGGGAAACTGAAAACTTTCCCTGTTTGTATGAGTGTTCTTTATAATATAACCTGATTTTAATTAGTAGCATTATTGTACGATTTTTTATTGCGAAAATGGGATATTATTAAATATTTATGATTTAATTGGGATTTAATTTATATTATTAAATGGACCAATCATTGAAATCAGCAGTACCTATACATTCGGATTATTTCGAATAATTTCTAGGTAGAAATGAATCCGAATATTCCTACCTAGGTTCATGGAGAACTTCATTTATTTGCTCTCCGGTTTGCTTACATGTCCGTGTGTACTAAACAAAATTATAAACTTTACTAACAAAAATTCGCTAATGAGAGTCAAGGTGAAGCAGTCAGTCCTGTCCTGTCGTTCCGTGGCATGATATCAGAACTCGGAACAAACCAGTTTCGGTGGAAACAAGTCACACACAAGTGTAAACAAAAACGACCACTGCCCTCCCCCTCCCGCTGCGCCGCCGCCCCCCGCCGCCGCCCCCCGCCGCCGCGCCGCGCCGTAATGCCCGGGCGCATCGAGCTGCGAATTGCGAGACCGGCTAGCACTAGCTTAGCTTAGGCGCAGAAGAAATAATAGTAGCTAGCATGCTTAGACCGGTCAAGGCGCGAGCGGCGAACGATTCCTTGCTCTGTGACTTAGACCTTACTTGCGGCCCTAAACTCCAGTTATTTAGGTATTTAACCATAGGTAAACAATTTTGGTACGTCATTTTACCGAAAAACACATTACTAAAATCAGAGTCAACTTTCATCAAATAACTTAGATTGTAAAATTCAAATATTTCATTTGATATTTCATTGTGTTTTATTTTCCAATTGCTAAAACTTACTTTATAAATGTGTTTTTAGATGAAAAGATGCGTCAAAATTGTTTCAACATCAACACCTTTAGTTAAATACCTAAACAACTGGGACGTGGACGTGGCCATTTGTGTGGCTGGCTACTGGAGTACAACTACGATTCATCCAAAGTGATCCATTTTCGATGAAAGGCAGTGAATGATGAACAGTGAAAGACTTGACGCAAAATGTAAAGTGATGAGCATTTTTCGAAATTTCTTGACCTTGAATCGTTATTTCCAAAATCATTCATGGTGCTAAAAATATTCTATGATTATTGCCATATATTACACCATTTCAAAACCATGTCATTGTATTTTATAATAAAAAAAATCAAAACATTAAGAAGTCAAAAATAATACCAATTGTTGAGCCATACAGACGCTTCATTTGATTGACTCATTCATTTGATTCATTTGTTAGCATATCCGACTAACTTGCTTTGATACGATATTTTTTTTTAAACTTAGCGGTACCCCGACGTGACATTATAGCGTCATTTCAACGAGCAAACCAAATCGTGCCATCCATCAATTTCTCTAATAAAATTAAAATATATAGGTGTTACTTTATTGAATTTGATGGCTCAACAATAGGTATTATTTTTGACTTTTTAATGTTTTGATTTTTTTGCTTCGGGGTTTTTTTTTTTTTTTTTTTTTAATTTCATAATTTTTAAACTTTATTACAAATAAATTATGATATATGAGTACAGTTATATCTAAAAGGATCACTATCAAATTGGAGAGTATTTAATAGAGAGTACTAATGTGCTGGATATCCTGGCTACAGCATCTGCTCATCGTGTTCTACATTGTATGTAGAATCAAGTACTGATCAAAATGAATCCAAACACGACATATCTGCTATTATTTTTTCAAGAGTGCTGGATATCCTGGCTGCAGCATCAGACCAATAATTCCATCATCATGCAAAGTTATATACCATACATGAGTTTTTCAAATTTTAGGTCATACGTACGTTTAAAAGTGAAAAGTAAATACACATTATGCGTCTAAGAACCCTACCGCAGTTAACAAAAGAGCTGATGACCTTGAAACGGCTGAACCGATCTTGATGAAACATGTCTAAGAACCATCGCTAGAAAACCTGCTTTCAAATAAAAAAACCGCATCCAAATCGGTTGACCCGTTTAAGAGCTACGGTCTGCGCCACCGTAGCTCTTAAACGGGTCAACCAGACACACAGACAGACACACAGAGCGGTTAAACTTATAACACCCCTCTTTTTTGCGTCGTGGGTTAAAAAGAAACACTATACAAATGAATAAATGATTGCCGCGGCTGTTTACACGCTTCATTTATCGCTTACTATGCTTATGTACATTCAAGGCTCTCATATGGTATTATTATATGGGGAAATTGTTGCGACGTTAATGATATATTCATCCTCCAAAAAAAGTATGTAAGAATATTGACACACATCCAACAGACAGAATCCTGTAGACCTTATTTTATAAAACATCAAATATTGACCCTTACGTCTATCTATTTCCTAGAGTCTTGTAAATTTGTAAGAAAACATGCTGAATTATATTCACCGATGTTAAATAATAAAAGAAATAATCGAAATCAGAATAAATTAATAAGACCATGCACAAAAATGAAAATAGTATCAACCAGCCCCCCCCCACCATATGCTAATAAAAATATACAACCACATACCTAATGATATTAAAAACATTGACAAATTTAAAATATTTTGCAAAAATTTGAGGAAGTTTCTAGTAAGTAAATGCTACTATAATATCTCGGAATTTTTCAATGATAAGATTAATATATAATGTACTTCAATTGCTCTCTGAATTCTGATTATTACTAATAAATAAACAACTACTAGCCTATTGAAATGGAATGTTATTGTTATTACCTGGGATTTTAATTATTTGATTCGATTTACTAACATATTTGACTTGGATTTACTATCATCTGTTAACTATAAACTTTGTTAATTCTAATTTTATTTTCTTAAGTAATGTGGCAATTAGTTGCCTTCATGTTTGCCGTGCCCTTGCAGGGCGTCACTTGTACCTACCATAACTTATAACAACTATTTAACTAGTGACTTTGCAATAAATAAATTATGAAGTTATGAAATTCATGTCGATGATTCATGAAAATGAACGATGCCCGATGAAAATGAAAGGACGGATTTGACTTTCATCACAAAGGCACATCAGTGATGAAACGTCAAAATTAGACATTTCATTTGAAAATTAAAGCAATATTAGACGGTTCACACCGTCTAATATCGGCTTAAGCTGAGGACAGACTAGGAACTGTCGAAAATATACGACTTGGCGCGAGACTTTCCGTTTGGCTTTTTTTTGGGTTCGGGTTATCAAAATCAAGATTAATTTTTGATGGCAATCTTTATTTAAAAAAAACACATTCATAATAAATTAAAATATTTTATTTTATATTTGTAAAAGCATTACAAAGAATAATGATGACGTCAAAATTGGAAATGTGCGTTCTTCTGTAGACATTTTTTCTTTATCGTCCATCATGCGTGGCTGACCCTAACACAGGCATAATTAAGTCTTTTTTAGGTTGCTACTGTAACACCATGGATAATATTGAGACAGAATATTTGGATCTAGTTATTAATATGTAATCTAAAAAAAATGCAGCCAAAATATATGCCTGACAGTGGCAGTTTTTAGGACTGTAAGTTTTTGTAAATCAGAATAATTTCTGAGCAATAACTTGTAGTACAACTACGAGGCACAAAACTAGACAAAACTAACATATTTATTATAGCTTCAGTCAATACAAGGGGCTAAGCCCGTTTGCTCATATTATATCTGATTCTTTATCCAGTTTTTGTAATAGTAAACATTAGTATAAACTCCCCGAGTGTCCGTCCCCTCGCAATGTCCTGGACCATAACTAGTTAACCCAGTTAGCTCGTATTGACCGTCGTTGCTGAACATGAGGGGGCCACCTGAGTCGCCACTACAAACGTTCTTCCCCTCCCCACCGCCGCCGGCGCATATATGGCTATACCTTGTGACTAAACGTACTTTACTGCATGACTGTAAAAAAAAAATCAATATGTATTAAGTTACACCAGGTCTTTAGTTTATCATACTAAAATAAATCATCTAGGCTTTGGTTAATGTTATCACTCGATAGGATTCTGACTAGCGTTCCGCCCGCGGCTAGGCTCGCGTTGTGTAAGATTTTCACGTGGGAACAATACTTTTACCCTGAAAAAGTATCCTATGTGTTAATCCAGTTTACAAACTATCTCCATTCCAAATTTCATCCAAATCCGGTAAGAGCTTTAAGCGTGAAAGCGGAACAAACACCTAAATATTTTCACATTTATAATAATTAGTGTGATTATTATTATTATGGCAACTAATTATATCGATTCCCAACTTTTATTCGCCACTCTATTATTTATAAACATAAAGAGTTTTCTATCTTCAATCGAGTAATTTCCCTACACTTAAATCGAGCAATTTTTGTCTTACTCTTCTTATCGTGTTGCAAGGTTCTTCTTATATCCTGATTTAATATCAACAATCAAAATTTTATAACAAAAATTACCTCATACGGCACGTAAGCCAATTCCACATGCATTTTGACATCAGACATTTTTCCGTCCATCAAAAATGTACTTGTTTCACCCTCAATAGTCACCGGCTTTATGTATTGTTTCACATGGCCCCATCCGGCGGCTGTTAGCTTAAGATTGTTAAGGAAGCTTTCGTCGGCCTTGTTCAGGTCTGAAGATGGCAGGCAGATTGGACGAATCGAAGCTAAAAGGAAACAGTTGATATAAATTTACTATGTTTTTGCGATATACATACATGATATACTACGAAAGTGAGTCCAAAAATGACCTACCAAGAAAATGAGCTGCTACGAAAGTTACCTACCTACCTCGGCTAGAGATTCTTATTACCTACCAAATATACAGATGGTTTTTGTTGGTGATGTAATAATGTCGCTAATACCTTTTAAAGGAAGGGTAGGAGTTCGAACTGCCACGTACCTACTGGTAAAATTTAAATAGGTAGTGGTAGCTTGAAGACGGAATACGGCCAAGTGCGAGTCTGGCTTGTCCACGTGACCCTCAGATATCAATTATTATTATGAAAGCAATCTGAAATCTATATTTTTGCCGATATTCTGTAATACTATTAATACGTGAATAATTTAAAATATTTACAAAGTAACCTACCCGTATAAGGAGCCATATTCTTCAGCTTGATCAATGCAATATCGTTTACCAATATCAAATTATTAATCGTCTGAAGTTGCCCATAATTGGGGTGTTTAATGATATCTTCGATACGAATCCTGACTTCTCCCTTTGAACAGAGTTCCTCGCCACTCTGACTTCGGATACAGTCTGGGCCATTGTGGTTTTTATTATAATCACCAAGAATAACGTTCCATCTGAAATTGTACAAAATAACTGATTACATAAAAATTTTGAACAAGGTAATTAGGTCACCTATAGATAGATATAATATATTTTTGTTACAATATGGCGTTTGAGAACTATGCCACAGTACTAGATAAGAAACAACTGAAGACTTTTAAAAACATATTTTAAATGGATTGAAGGAACAAGCTACAAGCTACATACAAGCTACAAGCTCTGGTTAGTTTGGAATCCGATGGCCGTGTGTGAGATGCTCGGAGGAATTTTTCTTCCGAGGTGAGATATCTCCACATATTTTTAATAAAGTTTCAGTCTACAAATTAAAGAAAATCATGATATTCAAAAACTTTACTGAGCATGAAGTTTGAAAATAAGAAAAGATTTCAATGTACTTTATTGCACATCAGAAAAACAGAAAAATACAGTAAAAGTTACAGTGTAGATAGGCGGCCTTATTGCTTAGGAAGAGGAAGCAATCTAGTGGTAATGATGAGTTCAGTTAGCGCGGGAGTTGCTGTGACCGCCCGCTGTCCACACGCCTTCCCTCACGCGCCTGTAGTGTAATACAGTTTTTTTTTTGACATGGACCATTAGCTTATGTCGCAAAATGGACGCATCAAGCGTAACCGGACTTTTGGGGGAGCGGAAGGCTCTTACCCCTAGATGCTGTCACAGCCTGCATTACACTACAGGCGCGAGAGGGGAGGGATGCGGACAGCGGGGGAGATGCTCCTGCTCTTTACCTCAGGCCCCGACTGCATTCAACTCGCGCGCTAACTGTATGTTTATTTCATTTAGTTTATCACGTCAAGAGGGTTTTATATAAGTACCGCGACTACAGTCTACACGCAACTACAAGGACGATTCAAAAGAATATTCTAAAAAGCTGATATTAATAGCTGATACTTGTACTTACGGTTTTGCTTGTCCTGAGAAACAGTGGGCTGCGGACAACACGTACAAGCCACTGATGAGGGATCCCCCACATGCTACATGCAGGTCTCCGTCCGAGACCAAATACTCTATTAGAGCCAGCCACGGATATTGGTTTAAAAGTGTCGGCTCTCCACCTAAATAAATAAGTTCCTATTTTAGCTTTCTGTGAGACTAAATCTATACTTAATTTACTTCCATACAGTTATTCTTATCTCCAATAGGAGTGTTTAATATTTAAGGTTCGTTCCTTTTACCGCGTATAATATTAAAAATGAAAAAGTAATTTTGTTTTTATCTTACGATTTCGAGACTAATTTATAGAAATTTTCTTCCTTTTTTAATATCTTGACTAGTGACACCTAGTGGGCTTATGGACCTTGCATGCAACCCACCCACGGTATGATGATGATGATCACAAATGATAAAAAGAAACTTATTTTATTTTATTGTTTTATACGCAGAAAGATCATTATTTTTTCAGCCTTCACCCTATTCTATTCTCCGTGACATTTTATAAACTACTTAAGAAACAATTTAATTATTTATTATTAGTGACATTTCACAGCACATAAACATATCTTAGATAACTGACATTAAAATTATACATAGCCAATAACGAAGATCACATATTACATTTTATCAAGGGTAGGGAGAAAGTTTTTTTTTTTCAATCGATACAAAGAAAGAAAGAAAATATAATACATACCAGTTATCATTGGCCTAGAGGAGACGTCGATGCCGCAGCACTTGGAGCCAGGTTCCGGAGGCTCCTCTGAGAGCTTACACACCGACTCAGTTTCGCTTTCATCATCAGATTCATAATCTGAATTGGCAGCTCTTATTATCCTTGTTAATGTTGAGTTTTCGTCTCTCTCAGAATCATAATATTCAGAATTTGAACCGTCGATATTAACTGTGGTTGCTGTTGAGGCGTTGTGCAGTTCAAGACCTTCGGAGTCATTGGTTATGCTTCTTATTGTGAACTTGCTGTAAACATCTGAAAGTAATAGATATAGTCATGATACGTACCGAATTCTTGTTCTTTTATTTAAAACATAAATAGAAAGAAAGGCTCTACTGGCCTCATCGCTTCTTACAATATGTAAGAAGAGCGATATAAAAAACAAACATAAAAAACTTACCGGAATTTAAAATAGTCTTTGCAAACGCATGTCCTGCGAATAGGAATAAAATAATTCCAGTTCGATACATTTTCAATGGTGGATAGCAAATGCACTTCGGATACCTCTCTTCTTTTCTCTCTTGATTTTTCTCTGGCTGACCTTATTGCGCTGCGGTAACTAGCAAACGCGAACTGTGACAAATTTTAATCCATATCATATTTATATCCTTCTTACTGTAGGTACATATTATTATTTTTTTATCAAATTTATTAATATTTTCCCTAAAAATTTACGTCATAGACGTGAAAAATTAAATGTTCGTTGAAATAATTATGAGAGGGAAAAACATTATTTGAGCGCTTATCATTTCAACTAGTCGTCAGCCCGCGACTTCGCTTGCGTGAACAAAGTTTGCCTAATGTAAGGAACAACAACTTAGCTATTGTCTTGAACAATGAAAATTTGAAATATGTTAATGAAACAGTTTTCTTAGGGATCACTATCGACGCAAGGTTACAATGGGACCCTCATTTAAATGCGTTATCCGCAAGGCTCAGCTCGGCGGCATACGCAGTCAGAAGGATTCGTCAACTGACTGACATTTATGTGTTATGCAATAAAGTGTTACATACTTACTAATTTTTTTATATCCTCTATACAGACAACGGTCAGTTACAATTTTTATATTATATGTACTCGTATAGATTTTGGTTTTATCGTACCTATGGTATGGGCATAAACCCGTAGGCAGTGTTAATAAGCACACTAATATTATAAATGTGAAAATACATTTCGCCTTCATGCTAAAGTACACAACGGATTTGGATAAAATTTGGAATGGAGATAGTTTGCACATAGGACACTTTTTTTTTCGTTTTGGCATAATTTATGGTAAAATCTTTTACAACGCCAACGTAGCCGCGGGCGGACCGCTGCTGGTGTCCTAGTCCGCGCCCGCTATAATTACCACTTTGGTAGAAATAGTGATTAGGTCCGTTAGAAAAAAAAACTATGGTCTCGTAGATAATTTCTTTGTTTTTTAAAATAAACCAACTGATAAATAAAACTAGTACAAGAAATAATGGAAAAGAAAAAAAAGCAACAGTGTTCTTGAATATACATTTTTTAAATAATATCTAAATCAATGTGTATTTCATTACTCCACACAGTCTTAGATTTAGTCCATACCACTCTTTAAAAAGAAATTACGTACCAATTATCCTTGGACTAGAGGAGACATGAATACTGCAGCACGTGGAGCCAGGTTCGTCATCATCAAGGCGTCTTTGAGAGCTTATGGTGTTGTCGTAAAGTATAATTAATAGAAAGTTAAGATAAGATAAGTAAGTAAGTTTTTAGCTGCTAAGTCAGTATTTTTGATAGTAAACTGGTATTGATTGTTACACAAAATTTTACATTTTATTTTTGTTTACAGTTAAATACATCCTTTTAAATTTATGTGGGCAACTTTTTAATATCAATTGTGGTTTTATTGTACCTGCTATAGGTAAATTAAATATCCATATATAGGCAAATATGCATAGGCAATAGCATGTAATATTGTATTTTCCTTCACAGTAATCAAGACTTAACAAGTATCGTTTTCTAGTCTAGTATAATATAATAATATGTTTAGGTCCTAAAGTAATTGATTGTGCTGATTGACCTCTTATGTTCGTCGGCTTGACACTGTTTTCTGGGTGACTTGTGGCTTGTAGAGAGAGACTGCTATTTTACTAAATATTTTATTAAATTTTATCAAAAATCTACAAATTACAGAAAATATTAATATCATTATAAATCGCTCTATGACGTCAAAACTGTCACGTTCGCTAACAATATGTGCATTATTGTGGAGAAGGACGGCCGAAGAAACTCCACAGTTTGCATCTTTGAAGTTTCATTCTTCAGACCTATTCAGTATTACCATACTTGACCACATCCATAATCCATCTCTTGTACCTATAGACGTTTGTATAGACGCCAGGACTTCCATTCCCACAAGGATTATTTTCACCGTAGCTGGTTATCCCAGTTAGCTCGAATTGCCCATGTTTGCTGAACATGAGGGGACCGCCGGAGTCGCCGTTACAAGTGTCCTTCCCTTTTTCGCCGCCGGCGCATATGTGGTACTCTGTAGCATGGCCAAAGACATTCTTACAAGTCTGTGGAAAATAAAATATGGAGTAAGGGGCGGGTCTCTACAAACCGGTGCTTTTCGTTTAGCACTATAACAAAAATTGTTCAGAAATTCTTTATAAAATATACAACCGAATTGAGAACTTCTCTTTTTGAAGTCAAACCTGACTTTTTAAAAGAGTTTCTATAAGCTTCTAAATGAATTTCAGAAGCGATCTAAGCAAGCATACTAGTTAATAGTGCACTGCTGAATATTTTGTTACTTTATTTTGATAAAAGTGATGCGTAAGAAAACATAACTTTACTTAGAAATAAAATCCTGATAATTTTTCCGATAGAAGACCATTTTAATTTAATTTGTCTGTGTTTAAAACAATGAACCATCGATCAACAAATCCTAAGGGTTCAAGCTAAAACAAAACAACACATTGATCCTGGGCACTTTCGACGTGCATTGTCGAAAGCAAGCGAAATTGAATAAAATTAGAGTCTACTATGCCAGAATATATCAAAATTTACCTCAAGAGGCACATAAGGCAACCGCACGTGCCTTTTGATATCAGACTTTATGCCGTTAAAACTCCACCCATAGGGCACTTTTTTCTTGTATCCCCACCCAGCGGCTGTTAGGTTAAGCTTGTTAAGAAAGCGTTCGCTGGCCTTGGTCAAGTCTGTAGTTGGCAGGCAAATTGGACGAACTGATTCTGGAAAAAATAATAAGACATTAATTTGCAGTGGATTTAACGATATACACAAAATCGTCAATGGTGACAGCTCAGAGACGCACGGTTTGAAATCCGGTGGTGGGCACTGTGGGCAAACACAAATAACTTTATGAGACTGTCTCCAGTTTGGTTAGGACATTGCAGGGTAAATCACATGATCGCCCGAAAAGTAAAATGATTCCGTTACGCCGTTGGTCCCAGCTATTATCTTCGGGTATGGAGATGTCAGAAGCATTGACGGCTCAATAATTTTTAGGACGTATGGACTAGGTATACGAATTAAAAATAAATGCCAAAGTTTGAATTCTTGGATGTCAATGTCTTAAGATTTCTGAATATGTAGGCTACTGTTTACCATGGCTTTTGTTTAATCTTATATACTCACCGGCACATCTAACCGCCCACCCTTCATTTCAGGGAATACTCGTGATTCTTTATAATTCTATTAGTTACAGCTAATGTTAGTTAAAAATTTGTTAATTTAACGTTTATTTAAGTGTGTTTAATTTATCGTAAAATTATCAATAAATAAATTGTAATGTATAACAATAAGCGTAGTTTAAAATTAACCCGAAATACAAGGGTGGGCGGTTAGATGTGCCGGTGAGTGTATAAGGTGCCCCGTTATTAGTGCCAAATATTTTTAGGTCTAAAAGAAGAAGTCCTGATCTTCAATTTACACGTTAGATTTCAAGTAATTAAGCCAAACAACTTGGTTACCTAATCATAAAAAAAAATATCACCCTCAACCAGCTGATCACTACTACATTTGCATTCATGCACGCACACACGCGTTTGATGCGTGTTTACATGTATCTAGAGTAATGTGAGTGTACATGCAGAGGGTGATCTCTTTTTGTCATATTTAATCATAATTTTTTTTGTAAGAAAAAAAAAACTTTTAAACTAACGTGTAGATTTTCGAAATATTTTTTTTACGTGACTATTATTACTATTACTTTCAGCCCTGAAAATATTTTATATTCAGGAGAAAAATGATCAGTAAATGATTAAGATGTAACATACCGGTATAGGAAACCATTTGCTGTAGCTTCAATAAGGCAATATCGTTATGATTCCACTGAAGTCCACTAAAGGAATCAGCGCCTTCTGTGTAAAATTGGTGTGGAATGACCTTTTCAATGCGGATTCTAACTTCTCCCTTGGAACAAAGCTTCTCGCCATTTGGGTACAGTACACAGTCTGGGCCATTGTAAGTCTTATTATAATCACCAAGAACAACGATCGACCTGAAAGTCATTTTATTGTTGTGTACGTTCTTATAAGTATATTTTTGCTATTAAAAAAAACAGTACAAATATTAAAAAAATAATTGCCTTACAATATTATACAGATCGGGTTAGTCATTTGTTTTTTTTTTTTAATATATTCGGTATACGTAACTGAACAATTTTTCCCACAGAACATAAGCTAATAGATGACGAAAAGGACTAACCTTCATAGTTGCGATGTTCATCCTTGCGAATGACAAAGCAGCGACAGTACATCATTGCGATGTACGCTGTTGCGAAAGCACACTGTTTCGAAGAACTTGTCTATAAGTAGATGTTTGCGAAATTAAGGTGCAAAAACAGGCCACCATTGCTAAGAGGTTTTATAAACAAGTCCGTTCCCGCTATATTACCACTTTAGTAGAAATAACGATTAGGTCCGTTAAAGATTAATTGAACAGACAGATTTTCAGGAATTTTTTTTTTTTTTTTTAGAAAAAATGTGTTTTATCGGGTTTGTTTGTTAGCTGTTGTTCAGTATCGTGAGTGTTACATCGCAATGAAAACAGTATAATATGATGATGGTGATGATTCCGTCAAATTATATCACATAAAACCTTTTAGCATCGGTGGCCTGTTTTCAGACTTTTTAGACAAGTTCTTCGAAAATAATGTACTTTCTCTACATTAACATTCGCAAGGATGAACATCGCAACTATCGACAAAAATAATTGGCCATTTCCACCCTGCGTACTAGAACGATTGCTCCTTCCCACATTGGGCTTTCTAGTACTTTCTGTTAGTTTATAAAATTTAAAATGTTTAAATCTTAAGCATAATATAAAATGATAAACATTTTAAATCGGTACCTAAGTACCTAAATTGGATACTCACGGTTTAAATTCACCTATTGTGGCACAGTGGGCTGCTGTCAACACGTATGAGCCGCTAATGAGGGAGCCTCCACACGATACTCGTACATCTAATACCTATTGGATTTTCATACTCTATCAGAGCCATCCACGGGTACTGGTTCAAAAGTGTCGGCTCTCCATCTAAATAATAAAACTAATCTTTATGTTAAATAAACAGTGCGTTATATCACATAAGATTGAGTAGAGGTGTCCATGGGAATAGATTGTTTGAGTAGCAGGCTTTTTCGATATGTAATAAGCATTAATTTTGTAATTGACAATATTTTATTTGAAAAAGGAAACGCAAAAGATGCGACGACTGTGGAGTTTCTTCGGTGAGCTCTTCTCCACAGATTCCGCCATTGTGTTAGTGAATTCACCCAAAAAAATGTAATGACGGATCTAAGTGATGTAATAACATTCTATGGAAATAAATGATTTTGACTTTGACTTCTTATTTTCTGTTTCGGTTTTTGTGACACTCTGTTCTGAGGAATATTGGAATATGAATATCACTTTCTAAAAATTGGACGTACCAGTTATTCTTGGACTAGAGGAGACATCAATACCACAGCACTTGGAGCCAGGTTTCGGAGGCATGTCTGAGAGTTCACATCCCCAGTCATTTTCATTTTCAGAATCATTTTCGTCTTCAGGACCGTTTCCTTCTTCAGGATATGTTTCATCTTCAGAATCAAACTCTGGATATGAACTATCGTTTATTGAGTTGTCCAAGATAGCCCGCAGTCCAGAACGTTTTGAGTTATTGGTCAAGTTATTCCTTGATAAATTATTGAAAACATCTGAAAGAACAATACCAGATTCTCATTAATTTATCTCAGATCCTTATGTTAAACAAATATAATTTTAAAAAACTCACCAGACTTTGAAATTGTCTTGGCACATACCAGTTGTATAAACAGATATAAAATAATTCCAATTCTAATATACATTTTCGATGGCGGTTGATATAACTTGTCAAATTCAGATACAGAACTGTGCCATTCATAAATACATGTCTTTTTATATACCTTCACTGATCTAGTCTAGGTATCTTTGTGTATTTTATTAATATTTCCCTTTAGTTTACGTCAAAATCGTGTGAATAACAGAATATTCACGGAATTTATAATGATATAAGAGAGACCAAAAAATGACGAGGACACCTATCATTTTACTGTGGTTTTATTATACCTGTTACATAATGTTACAAAATTATTATCCCCAGAGGAAAGTTCAGTTCATGAAATTGAACAGTTGTTTCTTAAGAACTTAAGCTGACTAACGACAGAAAAATTTGATTCTTTCATACAAAACCACGCGGTCAACCGAATCGATTCACTAATGAGATATGCGTTTTTTTTTTATATTTGACAACTCATTTGCCTTGGAAACAGTTTTTCAGTTTCATGGACTTTACGGGTATTTTTGTAACAACCTTTATCAGCTCAGTCAGCCAAAAGACGTCCACTGCTGAACGAAAGCCTCCACCAAGGATCTCCACAACGTCCAGTCATGCACTACCCGCATCCAAGGGTTTCCGGTGGCCTTCACCAGATCGTCGGTTTACCTTGTAGGAGGCCTGCCCACGCTGCGTCTTCCGGTGCGTGGTCGCCACTCGAGAACCTTTCTGCCCCAGTGGTCGCCAGTTCTTCGAGCAACACTGCCCACTGCTACTTAAGTTTGGCGATTCTGAAGGCTATGTGTCTTTTTGCCTTAGTTCTCCTGAGGATCTCATAATTTCTGATTCAATCCCGCAAGGAAACTCCGAGCCTAGTTCAAGTCATCTAAAGGGCAATGGAGAGGTCCATTGCCCTTTAGATGACTTGAACCTTCTTATGAGGCCCATAGTAAGCGATCACGTCTCAGTTCCATAAGTCAACAATGGCAACACACGCTGGTTCGACTTGAGATACTGCGGTGACTTCGAACAGAAGATATTGCGAAGCTTTTCAAACGTTGCCCTGCCGAGTTGTTGACCGCTTTCTCGAAGTTGGACTTGCATAACTGGACTCTTTATTCTAAGTAGACGTTATTGTCGACAATTTCGAGCGCAAAGTCAGCAACTTTTACTTGAGTGAATGTAGCATGGACGTTCGACATGATTTTCGTTTTGTCCATGTTCATTTTGAGACCCACTTGTTTGTGAACTCTGTTGAGATCTTCGAGCATTGTGCTAAGGTCCTCCATGGTCTCAGCCCTGACCACTATATCGTAGAAATGAATCCGAATGTTCCTACCTAGGTTCATGGAGAACTTCATTTATTTGCCTTCCGATTTGCTTATATGTCCGTGTGTACGAAATAAAATTATAAACTTTACTAACAAAAATTCGCTAATGAGAGTCAAGGTGGAGCAGCCAGTTCTGTCCTGTCGTCCCGTGGCATGATATCAGAACTCGGAACAAACCAGTTTCGGTGAAAACAAGTCACACACAAGTGTAAACAAAAACGACCTAGTGGTCGTTTTTGTTTGTCGGGGGAGGGTAGTCCCTCCCCCTCCCGCTGCGCCGCCGCCGCCGCTGCCGCCACCGCCGCCCCCCGCCGCCGCGCCGCGCCGCGGGCGCATCGAGCTGCGAATTGCGAGACCGGCTAGCACTAGCTTAGCGCCTAAGCGCAGAAGAAATAATAGTAGCTAGCATGCTTAGACCGGTCAAGACGCGAGCGGCGATCGAATCCTTGCTCTGTGACTTAGACCTTACTTGCGGCCCTAAACTCCAGTTATTTAGGTATTTAACCAAAGGTAAACAATTTTGGTACGTCATTTTACCGAAAAACACATTACTAAATCCAGAATCAACTTTCGTCAAATAACTTTGATTGTAAAATTCAAATACCTATTTCATTTGATATTTCATTGTGTTTTATTTTCCAATTGTTAAAACTCACGTTATAAATGTGTTTTTAGATGAAAAGATGCGTCAAATTTGTTTCAACATGAACACCTTTAGTTAAATACCTAAACAACTGGGACGTGGACGTGGCTATTTGTGTGGCTGGCTACTGGAGTATAACTACGATTCATCCAAAGTGATTCATTTCCGATGAAAGGCAGTGAATGATGAACAGTGAAAGACTTGATGGGTATAAACGCAAAATGTAAAGTGAATAAATGTGTGAGCATTTTACGAAATTTCTTGATCTTGAATCTTTATTTCCAAAATCATTCATGGTGCTAAAAATATTCTATTATTACTTCCATATATTACACCATTTCAAAACCATGTCATTGTTTTTTATAATAAACAGAAACACTATACAAATGAATAAATGATTGCCGCGGCTGTTTACACGCTTCATTTATCGTGATGAAAAATGAACGATGCCCGATGAAAATGAAAGGACGGATTTGAATTTCATCACAAAGGCACATCAGTGATGAAACGTCAAAATTAGACATTTCATTTGAAAATTATAGCAATATTAGTCGGTTCACACCGTCTAATATCGGCTTAAGCTGAGGACAGACTAGGAACTGTCGAAAATATACGACTTGGCGCGAGACTCCGTTTGGCCTCTACTGTTTATCAAAAACAAGAGTAATTTTTGATGGCAATCTTTATTTTTAAGAAAACACATTCATAATAATAAATTAAAATATTTTATTTTATATTTGTAAAAGCATTACAAAGAATACCTAATGATGACGTCAAAACTGGAAATGTGCGTTCTTCTGTAGATATTTTTTCTCTATCGTCCATCATGCGTGGCTGACCCTAACACAGGCATAATTAAGTCTTTTTTAGGTTGCTACTGTAACACCATGGATAATATTGAGACAGAATATTTGGATCTAGTTATTAATATGTAATCTAAAAAAAATGCAGCCAAAATATATGCCTAACAATGGCAGTTTTTAGGACTGTAAGTTTTTGTAAATCAGAATAATTTCTGAGCAATAACATGTAGTACAACTTCACTACGAGGCACAAAACTATACATAACTAACATATTTATTATGGCTTCAGTCAATACAAGGGGCTAAGCCCGTTTGCACATATTATATCTGATTCTTTATCCAGTTTTTGTAATAGTAAACATTAGTATAAACCCCCCGAGTGTCCGTCCCGTCGCAAAGTCCTGGTCCGTAACTAGCTAACCCAGTTAGCTCGTATTGACCGTCGTTGCTGAACATGAGGGGGCCACCTGAGTCGCCACTACAAACGCTCTTCCCCTCACCACCGCCGCCGGCGCATATATGGCTATACCTTGTGACTGAACGTACTTTACTGCATGACTGTAAAAAAAAATTCAATATGTATTAAGTTACACCACCAGTTACAGTCACCAGTCACCAGTTTATCATACTAAAATAAATCATCTAGGCTTTGATTAATGTTATCACTCGATAGGGAACTGTCTATCGAATATTTCTGACTAGCGTTCCGCCCGCGGCTAGGCTCGCGTTGTGTAAGATTTTCACGTGGGAACAATACTTTTACCCTGAAAAAGTATCCTATGTGGTAATCCAGTTTACAAACTATCTCCATTCCAAATTTCATCCAAATCCGGTAAGAGCTTTAAGCGTGAAAGCGGAACAAACACCTAAATATATTTTCACATTTATAATAATTAGTGTGATTATTATTATTATAGCAACTAATTATATCGATTCCCAACTTTTATTCACTTCTCTATTATTTATAAAAATAAAGGAATGTTCTCTTAAAGTAAAGTTTTCTATCTTCAATCTTAAGAGTAATTTCTCTCCAGGTATGTATAATTTGTTGATATTCAATTCTGCTCGTATGTTTATCCTACACTTAAATCGAGCAATTTTTGTCTTACTCTTCTTATCGTGTTGCAAGGTTCTTCTTATATCCTGATTTTATATCAACAATCAAATTTTATAACAAAAATTACCTCATACGACACGTAAGCCAATTCCACATGCATTTTGACATCAGACATTTTTCCGCTCATCAAAAATGTACGTGTTTCACCCTCAATAGTCACCGGCTTATAGTATTGTTTCACAATGCCCCATCCGGCGGCTGTTAGCTTAAGATTGTTAAGGAAGCTTTCGTCGGCCTTGTTCAGGTCTGAAGATGGCAGGCAGATTGGACGAATCGAAGCTAAAAGGAAACAGTTGATATAAATTTACAATGTTTTTGCGATATACATACATGATATACTACGAAAGTGAGTCCGAAAATGAGCTGCTACGAAAGTGACCTACCTCGCCGAAGGCTAGAGATTCTTATTACCAAAATATATACAGATGGTTTTTGTTGGTGATGTAATAATGTCGCTACCTTTTAAAGGAAGGGTAGGAGTTCGAACTGCCACGTACCTACTGGTAAAATTTAAATAGGTAGTGGTAGCTTGAAGACGGAATACGGCCAAGTGCGAGTCTGGCTTGTCCACGTGACCCTCAGATATCAATTATTATTATGAAAGCAATCTGAAATCTATATTTTTGCCGATATTCTGTAATACTATTAATATGTGAACAATTTAAAATATTTACAAAATAACCTACCCGTATAAGGAGCCATATTCTTCATCTTGATCAATGCAATATCGTTTTCCAATTTCAAATGGTCAATCGTCCGGAGATATCTATAATGGGGGTGTTTAATGGTATTTTCGATACGAATCCTGACTTCTCCCTTTGAACAGAGTTCCTCGCCACTCTGACTTCGGACACAGTCTGGGCCATTGTGGTTTTTATTATAATCACCAAGAATAACGTTCCACCTGAAATTGTACAAAATAACTGATTGCATAAAAATTTAGTACAAGGTAATTAGGTCGCCTATATAACATATTTTTGTTACAATATGGCGTTTGAGGACTATGCCATATAACTGAGGGAAGACTTTTAAAAACATATTTTAAATGGATTCAAGGATTTACAAGCAATAAGCTACAAGCTCTGCTTAGTTTGTAATCAGATGGCCGTGTGTGAGATGTCTTTTTTAATAAAGTTTCAGTCTATAAATTAAAGAAAATCATGATATTCAAAAACTTTACTGAGTAAAGCATTTTATAATGAAAAATATGATAATTAACTTTCAAAATAAGAATAGATTACAATGTACTTTTTAATACAGTTGCTCAACAAGTGGCGTATTGCAAAGACGTATAGCGTTTGGGATGTGGGCTATTACATAGATACTCGAGCTTTTCATTTTTCTTTACCTTTGAACTCGTGCATTCTCTTTCCCAACTGTCAAAATAATGTCTATTAAAAAGAAAAAACAAACCACGAATATTAAAAAAAAAAACATAGAAGTTTTTATGATTCATGCAAATATTTCTAAAAAGAAGCTACTAATTTGTTTCAATATCAGATTTAATGATTTGATTCAATGAGTTAGGTTAGGTTTCATTTCATTTCATCTCATTAAATTTTATTTTCATTTCATATCAATAAAAAAATTCTACTGAAGACTTGGCTGTATGGGCATAGTTCCCTTTGTAGACAAAGGCCCAGAATGGGTGAAGAAAACAAAAAAAATCTCTGCTTAAATTCTTTTACGGTTGGCGCCCTTTTCCAAAAATTTTCTTTGCGAGTTTAGTTGTTTGTTGCACAAAATGAGTAATTTAGACAATATTTATTTTGAATTAACACCACCGAAACTCAGTATAATTGCACAAAATGCTTCGGAAAACGAAGAGAAAAGTCGCTACATATCTACATACGACGAATTTTTATTATTTTATTAAATTGCTTAATTTTTTCGCAACTGTATTTAGTTGTTCAGTACACGTGCGGAACCGTCATTGCAACTTGTTCCGACTGTCAACCCTCACCTTCGGCTGCGCCTCGGCTCGGGTAGACATTTGTCGGAAATCTTTGCAATGACAGGCTTTCCGCACTCGTAATGAATATACTATTATTGCACATGAGAAACACATAGAAAAATACAGTAAAAGTAATAGTGTAGATAGGCGGCCTTATTGCTTAGGAAGCAATCTAGTGGTAATCATGGCCTTTCTTTTTAAGAAACAACCTACACTTAGCGCGCGATTTGAATGCAGTCGGAGCCTGAGGTAAAGAGCGGGAGCATCTACCCCGCTGTGTAGTGCTGTGACGCCCTGCTGTCCACATGCCTTCCCTCACGTGCCTGTAGTGTATGTAATGCTGTCACCGCACTACACTACAGGCGCGTGAGGGGAGGCGTGCGGACAGCGGGGGGCGATGTTCCCGCTCTTTACCTCAGGCCCCGACTGCATTCAACTCGCGCGCTGTGTGTTTCTTTCATTTTGTTAATACAAATAACTCTACCAGTGGTATAGTCGTGGGACACCCTTTAGATAGTTAAAACCGTGATATAGTCAAATTTAAGCGTTCATTACTGGCCGCAGTCCGGTTATGCCAGGATTCGAATGAACTAGGCGTGCTGACAGTATTATAAGACATTTGACCGTCTATAATGAAAATAAAGTTTTTTCATTTAATTTCAGCAACAATAACATTAATCACGTCAGGAGGGTTTTTTATAAGTACCGCGACTATAATGTCTACATGCAAGTACAAGGACGATTCAAAAGAATATTCTAAAAATAGCTGATAGAAAAGATAAAAAAAGCTGATATTAATAGTTGATACTTGTACTTACGGTATTTCTTCTCCTGAGAAACAGTGGGCTGCGGACAACACGTACAAGCCACTGATGAGGGATCCCCCACATGCTACATACAGGTCTCCGTCCGAGTCCAAATTCTCTATTAGAGCCAGCCACGGATATTGGTTCAAAAGTGTCGGCTCTCCACCTAAATAAATAAGTTCCTATTTTAGCTTTCTGTGAGACTAAATCTATACTTAATTTACTTTCATACAGTTATTCTTATCTCCAATAGGAGTGTTTAATATTTAAGGTTCGTTCCTTTTACCGCGTATAATATTAAAAATGAAAAAGTAATTTTGTTTTTATTTTACGATTTCACGCCTAATTTATAGAAATTTTCTTCCTTTTTTAATATCTTGACTAGTGACACCTAGTGGGCTTATGGACCTTGCATGCAACCCACCCACGGTATGATGATGATGATCACAAAATTTAATGATAAACAGAAACTTATTTTATTTTAAAATTTTATTGTTTTATACGCAGAAGGTTCATTATTTTTTCAGCCTTCACCCTATTCTATTCTCCGTGACATTTTATAAACTACTTAAGAAACAATTTAATTATTTATTATTAGTGACATTTCACAGCACATAAACATATCTTAAATAACTGACATTAAAATTATACATAGCCAATAACGAAGATCACATATTACATTTTATCAAGGGTAGGGAGAAAGTTTTTTTTTTTAATCGATACAAAGAAAGAAAGAAAATATAATACATACCAGTTATCATTGGCCTAGAGGAGACGTCGATGCCGCAGCACTTGGAGCCAGGTTCCGGAGGCTCCTCTGAGAGCTTACACACCGACTCATCATCAGATTCATAATCTGAATTTGCAGCTCTTATTATCCTTGTTAATGTTGAGTTTTCGTCTCTCTCAGAATCATAATATTCAGAATTTGAACCGTCGATATTAACTGTGGTTGCTGTTGAGGAGTTGTGCAGTTCAAGACCTTCTGACTCATTGGTTATGCTTCTTATTGTGAACTTGCTGTAAACATCTGAAAGTAATAGATATAGTCATAATACGTACCGAATTCTTGTTGAATAAAAATTTAAAACATAAATAGAAAGAAAGGCTCTACTGGCCTCATCGCTTCTTACAATATGTAAGAAGAGCGATATAAAAAAACAAAAAACTTACCGGAATTTAAAATAGTCTTTGCAAACGCTAGTCCTGCGAATAGGAATAAAATAATTCCAGTTCGATACATTTTCAATGGTGGATAGCAAATGCACTTCGGATACCTCTCTTCTTTTCTCTCTTGATTTTTTTATGACTGACCTTATTGCGCTGCGGTAACTAGCAAACGCGAACTGTGACAAATTTTAATCCATATCATATTTATATCCTTCTTACTGTAGGTACATACGAGTATTATTTTTTTTTTTATCAAATTTATTAATATTTTCCCTAAAAATGTACGTCATAGACGTGAAAAATTAAATGTTCGCCGAAATAATTATGAGAGGGAAAAAACATTATTTGGCGCTTATCATTTCAACTAGTCGTCCGCCCGCGACTTCGCTTGCGTGAACAAAGTTTGCCTAATGTAAGGAACAACAACTTAGCTATTGTCTTGAACAATGAAAATTTGGAATATGTAAATGAAACAGTTTTCTTAGGGATCACTATCGACGCAAGGTTACAATGGGACCCTCATTTAAATGCGTTATCCGCAAGGCTCAGCTCGGCGGCATACGCAGTCAGAAGGATTCGTCAACTGACTGACATTTATGTGTTATGCAATAAAGTGTTACATACTTACTAATTTTTTTATATCCTCTATACAGACAACGGTCAGTTACAATTTTTATATTATATGTACTCGTATAGATTTTGGTTTTATCGTACCTATGGTATGGGCATAAACCCGTAGGCAGTGTTAATAAGCACACTAATATTATAAATGTGAAAATACATTTCGCCTTCATGCTAAAGTACACAACGGATTTGGATAAAATTTGGAATGGAGATAGTTTGCACATAGGACACTTTTTTTTTCGTTTTGGCATAATTTATGGTAAAATCTTTTACAACGCCAACGTAGCCGCGGGCGGACCGCTGCTGGTGTCCTAGTCCGCGCCCGCTATAATTACCACTTTGGTAGAAATAGTGATTAGGTCCGTTAGAAAAAAAAACTATGGTCTCGTAGATAATTTCTTTGTTTTTTAAAATAAACCAACTGATAAATAAAACTAGTACAAGAAATAATGGAAAAGAAAAAAAAGCAACAGTGTTCTTGAATATACATTTTTTTAAATATCTAAATCAATGTGTATTTCATTACTCCACACAGTCTTAGATTTAGTCCATACCACTCTTTAAAAAGAAATTACGTACCAATTATCCTTGGACTAGAGGAGACATGAATACTGCAGCACGTGGAGCCAGGTTCGTCATCATCAAGGCGTCTTTGAGAGCTTATGGTGTTGTCGTAAAGTATAATTAATAGAAAGTTAAGATAAGATAAGTAAGTAAGTTTTTAGCTGCTAAGTCAGTATTTTTGATAGTAAACTGGTATTGATTGTTACACAAAATTTACATTTTATTTTTGTTTACAGTTAAATACATCCTTTTAAATTTATGTGGGCAACTTTTTAATATCAATTGTGGTTTTATTGTACCTGCTATAGGTAAATTAAATATCCATATATAGGCAAATATGCATAGGCAATAGCATGTAATATTGTATTTTCCTTCACAGTAATCAAGACTTAACAAGTATCGTTTTCTAGTCTAGTATAATATAATAATATGTTTAGGTCCTAAAGTAATTGATTGTGCTGATTGACCTCTTATGTTCGTCGGCTTGACACTGTTTTCTGGGTGACTTGTGGCTTGTAGAGAGAGACTGCTATTTTACTAAATATTTTATTAAATTTTATCAAAAATCTACAAATTACAGAAAATATAAATATCATTATAAATCGCTCTATGACGTCAAAACTGTCACGTTCGCTAACAATATGTGCATTATTGTGGAGAAGGACGGCCGAAGAAACTCCACAGTTTCCATCTTTGAAGTTTCATTCTTCAGACCTATTCAGTATTACCATACTTGACCACATCCATAATCCATCTCTTGTACCTATAGACGTTTGTATAGACGCCAGGACTTCCATTCCCACAAGGATTATTTTCACCGTAGCTGGTTATCCCAGTTAGCTCGAATTGCCCATGTTTGCTGAACATGAGGGGACCGCCGGAGTCGCCGTTACAAGTGTCCTTCCCTTTTTCGCCGCCGGCGCATATGTGGTACTCTGTAGCATGGCCAAAGACATTCTTACAAGTCTGTGGAAAATAAAATATGGAGTAAGGGGCTGGTCTCTACAAACCGGTGCTTTTCGTTTAGCACTATAACAAAAATTGTTCAGAAATTCTTTATAAAATATACAACCGAATTGAGAACTTCTCTTTTTGAAGTCAAACCTGACTTTTTAAAAGAGTTTCTATAAGCTTCTAAATGAATTTCAGAAGCGATCTAAGCAAGCATACTAGTTAATAGTGCACTGCTGAATATTTTGTTACTTTATTTTGATAAAAGTGATGCGTAAGAAAACATAACTTTACTTAGAAATAAAATCCTGATAATTTTTCCGATAGAAGACCATTTTAATTTAATTTGTCTGTGTTTAAAACAATGAACCATCGATCAACAAATCCTAAGGGTTCAAGCTAAAACAAAACGACACATTGATCCTGGGCACTTTCGACGTGCATTGTCGAAAGCAAGCGAAATTGAATAAAATTAGAGTCTACTATGCCAGAATATATCAAAATTTACCTCAAGAGGCACATAAGGCAACCGCACGTGCCTTTTGATATCAGACTTTATGCCGTTAAAACTCCACCCATAGGGCACTTTTTTCTTGTATCCCCACCCAGCGGCTGTTAGGTTAAGCTTGTTAAGAAAGCGTTCGCTGGCCTTGGTCAAGTCTGTAGTTGGCAGGCAAATTGGACGAACTGATTCTGGAAAAAATAATAAGACATTAATTTGCAGTGGATTTAACGATATACACAAAATCGTCAATGGTGACAGCTCAGAGACGCACGGTTTGAAATCCGGTGGTGGGCACTGTGGGCAAACACAAATAACTTTATGAGACTGTCTCCAGTTTGGTTAGGACATTGCAGGGTAAATCACATGATCGCCCGAAAAGTAAAATGATTCCGTTACGCCGTTGGTCCCAGCTATTATCTTCGGGTATGGAGATGTCAGAAGCATTGACGGCTCAATAATTTTTAGGACGTATGGACTAGGTATACGAATTAAAAATAAATGCCAAAGTTTGAATTCTTGGATGTCAATGTCTTAAGATTTCTGAATATGTAGGCTACTGTTTACCATGGCTTTTGTTTAATCTTATATACTCACCGGCACATCTAACCGCCCATCCTTCATTTCAGGGAATACTCGTGATTCTTTATAATTCTATTAGTTACAGCTAATGTTAGTTAAAAATTTGTTAATTTAACGTTTATTTAAGTGTGTTTAATTTATCGTAAAATTATCAATAAATCAATTGTAATGTATAACAATAAGCGTAGTTTAAAATTAACCCGAAATACAAGGGTGGGCGGTTAGATGTGCCGGTGAGTGTATAAGGTGCCCCGTTATTAGTGCCAAATATTTTTAGGTCTAAAAGAAGAAGTCCTGATCTTCAATTTACACGTTAGATTTCAAGTAATTAAGCCAAACAACTTGGTTACCTAATCATAAAAAAAAATATCACCCTCAACCAGCTGATCACTACTACATTTGCATTCATGCACGCACACACGCGTTTGATGCGTGTTTACATGTATCTAGAGTAATGTGAGTGTACATGCAGAGGGTGATCTCTTTTTGTCATATTTAATCATAATTTTTTTTGTAAGAAAAAAAAACTTTTAAACTAACGTGTAGATTTTCGAAATATTTTTTTTACGTGACTATTATTACTATTACTTTCAGCCCTGAAAATTTTTTATATTCAGGAGAAAAATGATCAGTAAATGATTAAGATGTAACATACCGGTATAGGAAACCATTTGCTGTAGCTTCAATAAGGCAATATCGTTATGATTCCACTGAAGTCCACTAAAGGAATCAGCGCCTTCTGTGTAAAATTGGTGTGGAATGACCTTTTCAATGCGGATTCTAACTTCTCCCTTGGAACAAAGCTTCTCGCCATTTGGGTACAGTACACAGTCTGGGCCATTGTAAGTCTTATTATAATCACCAAGAACAACGATCGACCTGAAAGTCATTTTATTGTTGTGTACGTTCTTATAAGTATATTTTTGCTATTAAAAAAAACAGTACAAATATTAAAAAAATAATTGCCTTACAATATTATACAGATCGGGTTAGTCATTTGTTTTTTTTTTTTAATATATTCGGTATACGTAACTGAACAATTTTTCCCACAGAACATAAGCTAATAGATGACGAAAAGGACTAACCTTCATAGTTGCGATGTTCATCCTTGCGAATGACAAAGCAGCGACAGTACATCATTGCGATGTACGCTGTTGCGAAAGCACACTGTTTCGAAGAACTTGTCTATAAGTAGATGTTTGCGAAATTAAGGTGCAAAAACAGGCCACCATTGCTAAGAGGTTTTATAAACAAGTCCGTTCCCGCTATATTACCACTTTAGTAGAAATAACGATTAGGTCCGTTAAAGATTAATTGAACAGACAGATTTTCAGGAAATTTTTTTTTTTTTTTAGAAAAAATGTGTTTTATCGGGTTTGTTTGTTAGCTGTTGTTCAGTATCGTGAGTGTTACATCGCAATGAAAACAGTATAATATGATGATGGTGATGATTCCGTCAAATTATATCACATAAAACCTTTTAGCATCGGTGGCCTGTTTTCAGACTTTTTAGACAAGTTCTTCGAAAATAATGTACTTTCTCTACATTAACATTCGCAAGGATGAACATCGCAACTATCGACAAAAATAATTGGCCATTTCCACCCTGCGTACTAGAACGATTGCTCCTTCCCACATTGGGCTTTCTAGTACTTTCTGTTAGTTTATAAAATTTAAAATGTTTAAATCTTAAGCATAATATAAAATGATAAACATTTTAAATCGGTACCTAAGTACCTAAATTGGATACTCACGGTTTAAATTCACCTATTGTGGCACAGTGGGCTGCTGTCAACACGTATGAGCCGCTAATGAGGGAGCCTCCACACGATACTCGTACATCTAATACCTATTGGATTTTCATACTCTATCAGAGCCATCCACGGGTACTGGTTCAAAAGTGTCGGCTCTCCATCTAAATAATAAAACTAATCTTTATGTTAAATAAACAGTGCGTTATATCACATAAGATTGAGTAGAGGTGTCCATGGGAATAGATTGTTTGAGTAGCAGGCTTTTTCGATATGTAATAAGCATTAATTTTGTAATTGACAATATTTTATTTGAAAAAGGAAACGCAAAAGATGCGACGACTGTGGAGTTTCTTCGGTGAGCTCTTCTCCACAGATTCCGCCATTGTGTTAGTGAATTCACCCAAAAAAATGTAATGACGGATCTAAGTGATGTAATAACATTCTATGGAAATAAATGATTTTGACTTTGACTTCTTATTTTCTGTTTCGGTTTTTGTGACACTCTGTTCTGAGGAATATTGGAATATGAATATCACTTTCTAAAAATTGGACGTACCAGTTATTCTTGGACTAGAGGAGACATCAATACCACAGCACTTGGAGCCAGGTTTCGGAGGCATGTCTGAGAGTTCACATCCCCAGTCATTTTCATTTTCAGAATCATTTTCGTCTTCAGGACCGTTTCCTTCTTCAGGATATGTTTCATCTTCAGAATCAAACTCTGGATATGAACTATCGTTTATTGAGTTGTCCAAGATAGCCCGCAGTCCAGAACGTTTTGAGTTATTGGTCAAGTTATTCCTTGATAAATTATTGAAAACATCTGAAAGAACAATACCAGATTCTCATTAATTTATCTCAGATCCTTATGTTAAACAAATATAATTTTAAAAAACTCACCAGACTTTGAAATTGTCTTGGCACATACCAGTTGTATAAACAGATATAAAATAATTCCAATTCTAATATACATTTTCGATGGCGGTTGATATAACTTGTCAAATTCAGATACAGAACTGTGCCATTCATAAATACATGTCTTTTTATATACCCTCACTGATCTAGTCTAGGTATCTTTGTGTATTTTATTAATATTTCCCTTTAGTTTACGTCAAAATCGTGTGAATAACAGAATATTCACGGAATTTATAATGATATAAGAGAGACCAAAAAATGACGAGGACACCTATCATTTTACTGTGGTTTTATTATACCTGTTACATAATGTTACAAAATTATTATCCCCAGAGGAAAGTTCAGTTCATGAAATTGAACAGTTGTTTCTTAAGAACTTAAGCTGACTAGACTAACGACAGAAAAATTTGATTCTTTCATACAAAACCACGCGGTCAACCGAATCGATTCACTAATGAGATATGCGTATTTTTTTTATATTTGACAACTCATTTGCCTTGGAAACAGTTTTTCAGTTTCATGGACTTTACGGGTATTTTTGTAACAACCTTTATCAGCTCAGTCAGCCAAAAGACGTCCACTGCTGAACGAAAGCCTCCACCAAGGATCTCCACAACGTCCAGTCATGCACTACCCGCATCCAAGGGTTTCCGGTGGCCTTCACCAGATCGTCGGTTTACCTTGTAGGAGGCCTGCCCACGCTGCGTCTTCCGGTGCGTGGTCGCCACTCGAGAACCTTTCTGCCCCAGTGGTCGCCAGTTCTTCGAGCAACACTGCCCACTGCTACTTAAGTTTGGCGATTCTGAAGGCTATGTGTCTTTTTGCCTTAGTTCTCCTGAGGATCTCATAATTTCTGATTCAATCCCGCAAGGAAACTCCGAGCCTAGTTCAAGTCATCTAAAGGGCAATGGAGAGGTCCATTGCCCTTTAGATGACTTGAACCTTCTTATGAGGCCCATAGTAAGCGATCACGTCTCAGTTCCATAAGTCAACAATGGCAACACACGCTGGTTCGACTTGAGATACTGCGGTGACTTCGAACAGGAGATATTGCGAAGCTTTTCAAACGTTGCCCTGCCGAGTTGTTGACCGCTTTCTCGAAGTTGGACTTGCATAACTGGACTCTTTATTCTAAGTAGACGTTATTGTCGACAATTTCGAGCGCAAAGTCAGCAACTTTTACTTGAGTGAATGTAGCATGGACGTTCGACATGATTTTCGTTTTGTCCATGTTCATTTTGAGACTGTGAACTCTGTTGAGATCTTCGAGCATTGTGCTAAGGTCCTCCATGGTCTCAGCCCTGACCACTATATCGTAGAAATGAATCCGAATGTTCCTACCTAGGTTCATGGAGAACTTCATTTATTTGCCTTCCGATTTGCTTATATGTCCGTGTGTACGAAATAAAATTATAAACTTTACTAACAAAAATTCGCTAATGAGAGTCAAGGTGGAGCAGCCAGTTCTGTCCTGTCGTCCCGTGGCATGATATCAGAACTCGGAACAAACCAGTTTCGGTGAAAACAAGTCACACACAAGTGTAAACAAAAACGACCTAGTGGTCGTTTTTGTTTGTCGGGGGAGGGTAGTCCCTCCCCCTCCCGCTGCGCCGCCGCCGCCGCTGCCGCCACCGCCGCCCCCCGCCGCCGCGCCGCGCCGCGGGCGTATCGAGCTGCGAATTGCGAGACCGGCTAGCACTAGCTTAGCGCCTAAGCGCAGAAGAAATAATAGTAGCTAGCATGCTTAGACCGGTCAAGACGCGAGCGGCGATCGAATCCTTGCTCTGTGACTTAGACCTTACTTGCGGCCCTAAACTCCAGTTATTTAGGTATTTAACCAAAGGTAAACAATTTTGGTACGTCATTTTACCGAAAAACACATTACTAAATCCAGAAACAACTTTCGTCAAATAACTTTGATTGTAAAATTCAAATACCTATTTCATTTGATATTTCATTGTGTTTTATTTTCCAATTGTTAAAACTCACGTTATAAATGTGTTTTTAGATGAAAAGATGCGTCAAATTTGTTTCAACATGAACACCTTTAGTTAAATACCTAAACAACTGGGACGTGGACGTGGCTATTTGTGTGGCTGGCTACTGGAGTATAACTACGATTCATCCAAAGTGATTCATTTCCGATGAAAGGCAGTGAATGATGAACAGTGAAAGACTTGATGGGTATAAACGCAAAATGTAAAGTGAATAAATGTGTGAGCATTTTACGAAATTTCTTGATCTTGAATCTTTATTTCCAAAATCATTCATGGTGCTAAAAATATTCTATTATTACTTCCATATATTACACCATTTCAAAACCATGTCATTGTTTTTTATAATAAACAGAAACACTATACAAATGAATAAATGATTGCCGCGGCTGTTTACACGCTTCATTTATCGTGATGAAAAATGAACGATGCCCGATGAAAATGAAAGGACGGATTTGAATTTCATCACAAAGGCACATCAGTGATGAAACGTCAAAATTAGACATTTCATTTGAAAATTATAGCAATATTAGTCGGTTCACACCGTCTAATATCGGCTTAAGCTGAGGACAGACTAGGAACTGTCGAAAATATACGACTTGGCGCGAGACTCCGTTTGGCCTCTACTGTTTATCAAAAACAAGAGTAATTTTTGATGGCAATCTTTATTTTTAAGAAAACACATTCATAATAATAAATTAAAATATTTTATTTTATATTTGTAAAAGCATTACAAAGAATACCTAATGATGACGTCAAAACTGGAAATGTGCGTTCTTCTGTAGATATTTTTTCTCTATCGTCCATCATGCGTGGCTGACCCTAACACAGGCATAATTAAGTCTTTTTTAGGTTGCTACTGTAACACCATGGATAATATTGAGACAGAATATTTGGATCTAGTTATTAATATGTAATCTAAAAAAAATGCAGCCAAAATATATGCCTAACAATGGCAGTTTTTAGGACTGTAAGTTTTTGTAAATCAGAATAATTTCTGAGCAATAACATGTAGTACAACTTCACTACGAGGCACAAAACTATACATAACTAACATATTTATTATGGCTTCAGTCAATACAAGGGGCTAAGCCCGTTTGCACATATTATATCTGATTCTTTATCCAGTTTTTGTAATAGTAAACATTAGTATAAACCCCCCGAGTGTCCGTCCCGTCGCAAAGTCCTGGTCCGTAACTAGCTAACCCAGTTAGCTCGTATTGACCGTCGTTGCTGAACATGAGGGGGCCACCTGAGTCGCCACTACAAACGCTCTTCCCCTCACCACCGCCGCCGGCGCATATATGGCTATACCTTGTGACTGAACGTACTTTACTGCATGACTGTAAAAAAAAATTCAATATGTATTAAGTTACACCACCAGTTACAGTCACCAGTCACCAGTTTATCATACTAAAATAAATCATCTAGGCTTTGATTAATGTTATCACTCGATAGGGAACTGTCTATCGAATATTTCTGACTAGCGTTCCGCCCGCGGCTAGGCTCGCGTTGTGTAAGATTTTCACGTGGGAACAATACTTTTACCCTGAAAAAGTATCCTATGTGGTAATCCAGTTTACAAACTATCTCCATTCCAAATTTCATCCAAATCCGGTAAGAGCTTTAAGCGTGAAAGCGGAACAAACACCTAAATATATTTTCACATTTATAATAATTAGTGTGATTATTATTATTATAGCAACTAATTATATCGATTCCCAACTTTTATTCACTTCTCTATTATTTATAAAAATAAAGGAATGTTCTCTTAAAGTAAAGTTTTCTATCTTCAATCTTAAGAGTAATTTCTCTCCAGGTATGTATAATTTGTTGATATTCAATTCTGCTCGTATGTTTATCCTACACTTAAATCGAGCAATTTTTGTCTTACTCTTCTTATCGTGTTGCAAGGTTCTTCTTATATCCTGATTTTATATCAACAATCAAATTTTATAACAAAAATTACCTCATACGACACGTAAGCCAATTCCACATGCATTTTGACATCAGACATTTTTCCGCTCATCAAAAATGTACGTGTTTCACCCTCAATAGTCACCGGCTTATAGTATTGTTTCACAATGCCCCATCCGGCGGCTGTTAGCTTAAGATTGTTAAGGAAGCTTTCGTCGGCCTTGTTCAGGTCTGAAGATGGCAGGCAGATTGGACGAATCGAAGCTAAAAGGAAACAGTTGATATAAATTTACAATGTTTTTGCGATATACATACATGATATACTACGAAAGTGAGTCCGAAAATGAGCTGCTACGAAAGTGACCTACCTCGCCGAAGGCTAGAGATTCTTATTACCAAAATATATACAGATGGTTTTTGTTGGTGATGTAATAATGTCGCTACCTTTTAAAGGAAGGGTAGGAGTTCGAACTGCCACGTACCTACTGGTAAAATTTAAATAGGTAGTGGTAGCTTGAAGACGGAATACGGCCAAGTGCGAGTCTGGCTTGTCCACGTGACCCTCAGATATCAATTATTATTATGAAAGCAATCTGAAATCTATATTTTTGCCGATATTCTGTAATACTATTAATATGTGAACAATTTAAAATATTTACAAAATAACCTACCCGTATAAGGAGCCATATTCTTCATCTTGATCAATGCAATATCGTTTTCCAATTTCAAATGGTCAATCGTCCGGAGATATCTATAATGGGGGTGTTTAATGGTATTTTCGATACGAATCCTGACTTCTCCCTTTGAACAGAGTTCCTCGCCACTCTGACTTCGGACACAGTCTGGGCCATTGTGGTTTTTATTATAATTACCAAGAATAACGTTCCACCTGAAATTGTACAAAATAACTGATTGCATAAAAATTTAGTACAAGGTAATTAGGTCGCCTATATAACATATTTTTGTTACAATATGGCGTTTGAGGACTATGCCATATAACTGAGGGAAGACTTTTAAAAACATATTTTAAATGGATTCAAGGATTTACAAGCAATAAGCTACAAGCTTTGCTTAGTTTGGAATCAGATGGCCGTGTGTGAGATGTCTTTTTTAATAAAGTTTCAGTCTATAAATTAAAGAAAATCATGATATTCAAAAACTTTACTGAGTAAAGCATTTTATAATGAAAAATATGATAATTAACTTTCAAAATAAGAATAGATTACAATGTACTTTTTAATACAGTTGCTCAACAAGTGGCGTATTGCAAAGACGTATAGCGTTTGGGATGTGGGCTATTACATAGATACTCGAGCTTTTCATTTTTCTTTACCTTTGAACTCGTGCATTCTCTTTCCCAACTGTCAAAATAATGTCTATTAAAAAGAAAAAACAAACCACGAATATAAAAAAAAAAAAACATAGAAGTTTTTATGATTCATGCAAATATTTCTAAAAAGAAGCTACTAATTTGTTTCAATATCAGATTTAATGATTTGATTCAATGAGTTAGGTTAGGTTTCATTTCATTTCATCTCATTAAATTTTATTTTCATTTCATATCAATAAAAAAATTCTACTGAAGACTTGGCTGTATGGGCATAGTTCCCTTTGTAGACAAAGGCCCAGAATGGGTGAAGAAAACAAAAAAAATCTCTGCTTAAATTCTTTTACGGTTGGCGCCCTTTTCCAAAAATTTTCTTTGCGAGTTTAGTTGTTTGTTGCACAAAATGAGTAATTTAGACAATATTTATTTTGAATTAACACCACCGAAACTCAGTATAATTGCACAAAATGCTTCGGAAAACGAAGAGAAAAGTCGCTACATATCTACATACGACGAATTTTTATTATTTTATTAAATTGCTTAATTTTTTCGCAACTGTATTTAGTTGTTCAGTACACGTGCGGAACCGTCATTGCAACTTGTTCCGACTGTCAACCCTCACCTTCGGCTGCGCCTCGGCTCGGGTAGACATTTGTCGGAAATCTTTGCAATGACAGGCTTTCCGCACTCGTAATGAATATACTATTATTGCACATGAGAAACACATAGAAAAATACAGTAAAAGTAATAGTGTAGATAGGCGGCCTTATTGCTTAGGAAGCAATCTAGTGGTAATCATGGCCTTTCTTTTTAAGAAACAACCTACACTTAGCGCGCGATTTGAATGCAGTCGGAGCCTGAGGTAAAGAGCGGGAGCATCTACCCCGCTGTGTAGTGCTGTGACGCCCTGCTGTCCACATGCCTTCCCTCACGTGCCTGTAGTGTATGTAATGCTGTCACCGCACTACACTACAGGCGCGTGAGGGGAGGCGTGCGGACAGCGGGGGGCGATGTTCCCGCTCTTTACCTCAGGCCCCGACTGCATTCAACTCGCGCGCTGTGTGTTTCTTTCATTTTGTTAATACAAATAACTCTACCAGTGGTATAGTCGTGGGACACCCTTTAGATAGTTAAAACCGTGATATAGTCAAATTTAAGCGTTCATTACTGGCCGCAGTCCGGTTATGCCAGGATTCGAATGAACTAGGCGTGCTGACAGTATTATAAGACATTTGACCGTCTATAATGAAAATAAAGTTTTTTCATTTAATTTCAGCAACAATAACATTAATCACGTCAGGAGGGTTTTTTATAAGTACCGCGACTATACTGTCTACATGCAAGTACAAGGACGATTCAAAAGAATATTCTAAAAAGCTGATATTAATAGTTGATACTTGTACTTACGGTATTTCTTCTCCTGAGAAACAGTGGGCTGCGGACAACACGTACAAGCCACTGATGAGGGATCCCCCACATGCTACATACAGGTCTCCGTCCGAGTCCAAATTCTCTATTAGAGCCAGCCACGGATATTGGTTCAAAAGTGTCGGCTCTCCACCTAAATAAATAAGTTCCTATTTTAGCTTTCTGTGAGACTAAATCTATACTTAATTTACTTTCATACAGTTATTCTTATCTCCAATAGGAGTGTTTAATATTTAAGGTTCGTTCCTTTTACCGCGTATAATATTAAAAATGAAAAAGTAATTTTGTTTTTATTTTACGATTTCACGCCTAATTTATAGAAATTTTCTTCCTTTTTTAATATCTTGACTAGTGACACCTAGTGGGCTTATGGACCTTGCATGCAACCCACCCACGGTATGATGATGATGATCACAAAATTTAATGATAAACAGAAACTTATTTTATTTTAAAATTTTATTGTTTTATACGCAGAAGGTTCATTATTTTTTCAGCCTTCACCCTATTCTATTCTCCGTGACATTTTATAAACTACTTAAGAAACAATTTAATTATTTATTATTAGTGACATTTCACAGCACATAAACATATCTTAAATAACTGACATTAAAATTATACATAGCCAATAACGAAGATCACATATTACATTTTATCAAGGGTAGGGAGAAAGTTTTTTTTTTTAATCGATACAAAGAAAGAAAGAAAATATAATACATACCAGTTATCATTGGCCTAGAGGAGACGTCGATGCCGCAGCACTTGGAGCCAGGTTCCGGAGGCTCCTCTGAGAGCTTACACACCGACTCATCATCAGATTCATAATCTGAATTTGCAGCTCTTATTATCCTTGTTAATGTTGAGTTTTCGTCTCTCTCAGAATCATAATATTCAGAATTTGAACCGTCGATATTAACTGTGGTTGCTGTTGAGGAGTTGTGCAGTTCAAGACCTTCTGACTCATTGGTTATGCTTCTTATTGTGAACTTGCTGTAAACATCTGAAAGTAATAGATATAGTCATAATACGTACCGAATTCTTGTTGAATAAAAATTTAAAACATAAATAGAAAGAAAGGCTCTACTGGCCTCATCGCTTCTTACAATATGTAAGAAGAGCGATATAAAAAAACAAAAAACTTACCGGAATTTAAAATAGTCTTTGCAAACGCAAGTCCTGCGAATAGGAATAAAATAATTCCAGTTCGATACATTTTCAATGGTGGATAGCAAATGCACTTCGGATACCTCTCTTCTTTTCTCTCTTGATTTTTTTATGACTGACCTTATTGCGCTGCGGTAACTAGCAAACGCGAACTGTGACAAATTTTAATCCATATCATATTTATATCCTTCTTACTGTAGGTACATACGAGTATTATTATTTTTTTATCAAATTTATTAATATTTTCCCTAAAAATGTACGTCATAGACGTGAAAAATTAAATGTTCGCCGAAATAATTATGAGAGGGAAAAAACATTATTTGGCGCTTATCATTTCAACTAGTCGTCCGCCCGCGACTTCGCTTGCGTGAACAAAGTTTGCCTAATGTAAGGAACAACAACTTAGCTATTGTTTTGAACAATGAAAATTTGGAATATGTAAATGAAACAGTTTTCTTAGGGATCACTATCGACGCAAGGTTACAATGGGACCCTCATTTAAATGCGTTATCCGCAAGGCTCAGCTCGGCGGCATACGCAGTCAGAAGGATTCGTCAACTGACTGACATTTATGTGTTATGGAATAAAGTGTTACATACTTACTTATTTTTTTATATCCTCTATACACACAACGGTCAGTTACAATTTTTATATGATATGTACTCGTATAGATTTTGGTTTTATCGTACTATGGTATGGGCATAATTAAAAATATCCATGGGAATTCTACAGTAATTACCCATGAATGAAAAACCCGTAGGCAGTGTTAATAAGCACACTAATATTATAAATGTGAAAATACATTTCGCCTTCATGCTAAAGTACACAACGGATTTGGATAAAATTTGGAATGGAGATAGTTTGCACATAGGACACTTTTTTTTTCGTTTTGGCATAATTTATGGTAAAATCTTTTACAACGCCAACGTAGCCGCGGGCGGACCGCTGCTGGTGTCCTAGTCCGCGCCCGCTATAATTACCACTTTGGTAGAAATAGTGATTAGGTCCGTTAGAAAAAAAAACTATGGTCTCGTAGATAATTTCTTTGTTTTTTAAAATAAACCAACTGATAAATAAAACTAGTACAAGAAATAATGGAAAAGAAAAAAAAGCAACAGTGTTCTTGAATATACATTTTTTAAATAATATCTAAATCAATGTGTATTTCATTACTCCACACAGTCTTAGATTTAGTCCATACCACTCTTTAAAAAGAAATTACGTACCAATTATCCTTGGACTAGAGGAGACATGAATACTGCAGCACTTGGAGCCAGGTTCGTCATCATCAAGGCGTCTTTGAGAGCTTATGGTGTTGTCGTAAAGTATAATTAATAGAAAGTTAAGATAAGATAAGTAAGTAAGTTTTTAGCTGCTAAGTCAGTATTTTTGATAGTAAACTGGTATTGATTGTTACACAAAATTTACATTTTATTTTTGTTTACAGTTAAATACATCCTTTTAAATTTATGTGGGCAACTTTTTAATATCAATTGTGGTTTTATTGTACCTGCTATAGGTAAATTAAATATCTATATATAGGCAAATATGCATAGGCAATAGCATGTAATATTGTATTTTCCTTCACAGTAATCAAGACTTAACAAGTATCGTTTTCTAGTCTAGTATAATATAATAATATGTTTAGGTCCTAAAGTAATTGATTGTGCTGATTGACCTCTTATGTTCGTCGGCTTGACACTGTTTTCTGGGTGACTTGTGGCTTGTAGAGAGAGACTGCTATTTTACTAAATATTTTATTAAATTTTATCAAAAATCTACAAATTACAGAAAATATTAATATCATTATAAATCGCTCTATGACGTCAAAACTGTCACGTTCGCTAACAATATGTGCATTATTGTGGAGAAGGACGGCCGAAGAAACTCCACAGTTTGCATCTTTGAAGTTTCATTCTTCAGACCTATTCAGTATTACCATACTTGACCACATCCATAATCCATCTCTTGTACCTATAGACGTTTGTATAGACGCCAGGACTTCCATTCCCACAAGGATTATTTTCACCGTAGCTGGTTATCCCAGTTAGCTCGAATTGCCCATGTTTGCTGAACATGAGGGGACCGCCGGAGTCGCCGTTACAAGTGTCCTTCCCTTTTTCGCCGCCGGCGCATATGTGGTACTCTGTAGCATGGCCAAAGACATTCTTACAAGTCTGTGGAAAATAAAATATGGAGTAAGGGGCGGGTCTCTACAAACCGGTGCTTTTCGTTTAGCACTATAACAAAAATTGTTCAGAAATTCTTTATAAAATATACAACCGAATTGAGAACTTCTCTTTTTGAAGTCAAACCTGACTTTTTAAAAGAGTTTCTATAAGCTTCTAAATGAATTTCAGAAGCGATCTAAGCAAGCATACTAGTTAATAGTGCACTGCTGAATATTTTGTTACTTTATTTTGATAAAAGTGATGCGTAAGAAAACATAACTTTACTTAGAAATAAAATCCTGATAATTTTTCCGATAGAAGACCATTTTAATTTAATTTTTCTGTGTTTAAAACAATGAACCATCGATCAACAAATCCTAAGGGTTCAAGCTAAAACAAAACGACACATTGATCCTGGGCACTTTCGACGTGCATTGTCGAAAGCAAGCGAAATTGAATAAAATTAGAGTCTACTATGCCAGAATATATCAAAATTTACCTCAAGAGGCACATAAGGCAACCGCACGTGCCTTTTGATATCAGACTTTATGCCGTTAAAACTCCACCCATAGGGCACTTTTTTCTTGTATCCCCACCCAGCGGCTGTTAGGTTAAGCTTGTTAAGAAAGCGTTCGCTGGCCTTGGTCAAGTCTGTAGTTGGCAGGCAAATTGGACGAACTGATTCTGGAAAAAATAATAAGACATTAATTTGCAGTGGATTTAACGATATACACAAAATCGTCAATGGTGACAGCTCAGAGACGCACGGTTTGAAATCCGGTGGTGGGCACTGTGGGCAAACACAAATAACTTTATGAGACTGTCTCCAGTTTGGTTAGGACATTGCAGGGTAAATCACATGATCGCCCGAAAAGTAAAATGATTCCGTTACGCCGTTGGTCCCAGCTATTATCTTCGGGTATGGAGATGTCAGAAGCATTGACGGCTCAATAATTTTTAGGACGTATGGACTAGGTATACGAATTAAAAATAAATGCCAAAGTTTGAATTCTTGGATGTCAATGTCTTAAGATTTCTGAATATGTAGGCTACTGTTTACCATGGCTTTTGTTTAATCTTATATACTCACCGGCACATCTAACCGCCCATCCTTCATTTCAGGGAATACTCGTGATTCTTTATAATTCTATTACTTACAGCTGATGTTAGTTAAAAATTTGTTAATTTAACGTTTATTTAAGTGTTTAATTTATCGTAAAATTATCAATAAATAAATTGTAATGTATAACAATAAGCGTAGTTTAAAATTAACCCGAAATACAAGGGTGGGCGGTTAGATGTGCCGGTGAGTGTATAAGGTGCCCCGTTATTAGTGCCAAATATTTTTAGGTCTAAAAGAAGAAGTCCTGATCTTCAATTTACACGTTAGATTTCAAGTAATTAAGCCAAACAACTTGGTTACCTAATCATAAAAAAAAACATCACCCTCAACCAGCTGATCACTACTACATTTGCATTCATGCACGCACACACGCGTTTGATGCGTGTTTACATGTATCTAGAGTAATGTGAGTGTACATGCAGAGGGTGATCTCTTTTTGTCATATTTAATCATAATTTTTTTTGTAAGAAAAAAAAAACTTTTAAACTAACGTGTAGATTTTCGAAATATTTTTTTTACGTGACTATTATTACTATTACTTTCAGCCCTGAAAATATTTTATATTCAGGAGAAAAATGATCAGTAAATGATTAAGATGTAACATACCGGTATAGGAAACCATTTGCTGTAGCTTCAATAAGGCAATATCGTTATGATTCCACTGAAGTCCACTAAAGGAATCAGCGCCTTCTGTGTAAAATTGGTGTGGAATGACCTTTTCAATGCGGATTCTAACTTCTCCCTTGGAACAAAGCTTCTCGCCATTTGGGTACAGTACACAGTCTGGGCCATTGTAAGTCTTATTATAATCACCAAGAACAACGATCGACCTGAAAGTCATTTTATTGTTGTGTACGTTCTTATAAGTATATTTTTGCTATTAAAAAAAAAACAGTACAAATATTAAAAAAATAATTGCCTTACAATATTATACAGATCGGGTTAGTCATTTTTTTTTTTTTTTAATATATTCGATATACGTAACTGAACAATTTTTCCCACAGAACATAAGCTAATAGATGACGAAAAGGACTAACCTTCATAGTTGCGATGTTCATCCTTGCGAATGACAAAGCAGCGACAGTACATAATTGCGATGTACGCTGTTGCGAAAGCACACTGTTTCGAAGAACTTGTCTATAAGTAGATGGTTGCGAAATTAAGGTGCAAAAACAGGCCACCATTGCTAAGAGGTTTTATAAACAAGTCGGTTCCCGCTATATTACCACTTTAGTAGAAATAACGATTAGGTCCGTTAAAGATTAATTGAACAGACAGATTTTCAGGTTTTTTTTTTTTTTTTAATATAAAATGTGTTTTTTGGGGTTTGTTTGTTAGCTGTTGTTCAGTATCGTGAGTGTTACATCGCAATGAAAACAGTATAATATGATGATGGTGATGATTCCGTCAAATTATATCACATAAAACCTTTTAGCATCGGTGGCCTGTTTTCAGACTTTTTAGACAAGTTCTTCGAAAATAATGTACTTTCTCTACATTAACATTCGCAAGGATGAACATCGCAACTATCGACAAAAATAATTGGCCATTTCCACCCTGCGTACTAGAACGATTGCTCCTTCCCACATTGGGCTTTCTAGTACTTTCTGTTAGTTTATAAAATTTAAAATGTTTAAATCTTAAGCATAATATAAAATGGTAAAAATTTTAAATCGGTACCTAAGTACCTAAATTGGATACTCACGGTTTAAATTCACCTATTGTGGCACAGTGGGCTGCTGTCAACACGTATGAGCCGCTAATGAGGGAGCCCCCACACGATACTCGTACATCTAATACACCTATTGGATTTTCATACTCTATCAGAGCCATCCACGGGTACTGGTTCAAAAGTGTCGGCTCTCCATCTAAATAATAAAACTAATCTTTATGTAAGAATGGGTGGTAATTAAATAAACAGTGCGTGATATCACATAAGATTGAGTAGAGGTGTCCATGGGAATAGATTGTTTGAGTAGCAGGCTTTTTCGATATGTAATAAGCATTAATTTTGTAATTGACAATATTTTATTTAAAAAAGGAAACGCAAAAGATGCGACGACTGTGGAGTTTCTTCGGTGAGCTCTTCTCCACAGATTCCGCCATTGTGTTAGTGAACTCACCCAAAAAAATGTAATGACGGATCTAAGTGATGTAATAACATCCTATGGAAATAAATGATTTTGACTTTGACTTAGAAATTCTGGGTAGGTACTAAGTAGGAGTCAGATTGTTGTACAGATGTACAGATTGTTTTTATTTAAATATGCCAGAACATGAATATAAAACAATTTATATAACGTGAAATACGAAAAAGCACCAGTAGTAGTTTTAGGTCCACGTTAAATTTTATTTTTTCTAAGATTAGTTCACTTCTTATTTTCTGTTTCGGTTTTTGTGACACTCTGTTCTGAGGAATATTGGAATATGAATATAACTTTCTAAAAATTGGACGTACCAGTTATTCTTGGACTAGAGGAGACATCAATACCACAGCACTTGGAGCCAGGTTTTGGAGGCATGTCTGAGAGTTCACATCCCCAGTCATTTTCATTTTCAGAATCATTTTCGTCTTCAGGACCGTTTCCTTCTTCAGGATATGTTTCATCTTCAGAATCATACTCTGGATATGAACTATCGTTTATTGAGTTGTCCCAGATAGCCCGCAGTCCAGAACGTTTTGAGTTATTGGTCAAGTTATTCTTTGATAAATTATTGAAAACATCTGAAAGAACAATACCAGATTCTCATTAATTTATCTCAGATCCTTATGTTAAACAAATATAATTTTAAAAAACTCACCAGACTTTGAAATTGTCTTGGCACATACCAGTTGTATAAACAGATATAAAATAATTCCAATTCTAATATACATTTTCGATGGCGGTTGATATAACTTGTCAAATTCAGATACAGAACTGTGCCATTAATAAATACATGTCTTTTTATATACCCTCACTGATCTAGTCTAGGTATCTTTGTGTATTTTATTAATATTTCCCTTTAGTTTACGTCAAAATCGTGTGAATAACAGAATATTCACGGAATTTATAATGATATAAGAAAGACCAAAAAATGACGAGGACACCTATCATTTTACTGTGGTTTTATTATACCTGTTACATAATGTTATAAAATTATTATCCCCAGGGGAAAGTTCAGTTCATGAAATTGAACAGCCGTTTCCTAAGAACATATGCTGACTAACGACAGAAAAACTTGATTCTTTCATACAAAACCACGCGGTCAACCGAATCGATTCACTCATTTTCCTTGGAAACAGTTTTTCAGTTTCATGGACTTTACGGGTATTTTTGTAACAACCTTTATCAGCTCAGTCAGCCAAAAGACGTCCACTGCTGAACGAAAGCCTCCACCAAGGATCTCCACAACGTCCAGTCATGCGCTACCCGCATCCAAGGGTTTCCGGTGGCCTTCACCAGATCGTCGGTTTACCTTGTAGGAGGCCTGCCCACGCTGCGTCTTCCGGTGCGCGGTCGCCACTCGAGAACCTTTCTGCCCCAGTGGTCGCCAGTTCTTCGAGCAACACTGCCCACTGCTACTTAAGTTTGGCGATTCTGAAGGCTATGTGTCTTTTTGCCTTAGTTCTCCTGAGGATCTCATAATTTCTGATTCAATCCCGCAAGGAAACTCCGAGCCTAGCCCTCTCCCTTTAGATGACTTGAGCCTTCTTATGAGGCCCATAGTAAGCGATCACGTCTCAGTTCATAAGTCAACAATGGCAACACACGCTGGTTCGACTTGAGACACTGCGGTGACTTCGAACAGAAGATATTGCGAAGCTTTTCAAACGTTGCCCTGCTGAGATGATGACCGCTTTCTCGAAGTTGGACTTGCATAACTGGACTCTTTATTCTAAGTAGACGTTATTGTCGACAACTTCGAGCGCAAAGTCAGCAACTTTTACCTGAGTGAATGTAGCATGGACGTTCGACATGATTTTCGTTTTGTCCATGTTCATTTTGAGACCCACTTGTTTGTGAACTCTGTTGAGATCTTCGAGCATTGTGCTAAGGTCCTCCATGGTCTCAGCCCTGACCACTATATCGTCGGCAAACCGAAGATGAGTGATGTACTCGCCGTTGATGTTGATGCCAAATCCGTTCCAGTACAGAAGTTTGAAGACATTTTCCAATGCCACTATGAACAGTTTCGGAGATATTCCATCTCCCTGTGTTTCATCTTCCATACCTTGCTGCGATTATCCAATGTTTATCAAAGGTTTCGTGTTCTAATCGTGTAGTCGGACTCCAACTGACATAGTGGTGATCTCGTACAAACATTTCCGTACCGATAGTTGACTTGGCACCTCTGAAGAGTCCTAAGCACTGCCCATGTCTCGATCGAATCGAAGGCTTTCTCGTAGCCCACAAACGCTAAGTATACTTAGCCACCAGCCTAGCCGCTGGCGCCGCTGGCTGCTTAGCCTTGGCTTCTGCCACTATAGTGGCAGATTATTCTCCTCCGTCTTCTGTATGACCTGCCGTAGCGTATGTATGTGGTCCACGGTACTATAGCCTTTTCGGAATCTGGCTTGGTCAGGTGGCTTCTACTTCATCTTCATCGTGTGGGTTGTAAGGTCGACAGACGACCTCACAAACCCTGGTGTCAGTGTTATAGAGCCGCCAAAGGCCACTGACTTCGACGACTCTCGACTGACTTTGACTTCAGGTGGCTCAGGCTTTGACCGCAGGCGTCGAAACTGCGCGTAAGACGGTTCGTGATGACTCTTGAACACAACTTGTAGACATGGCTCAGAAGCGAGATGGGCCTATAGTTCTTAAGCAGCCTGTATAGGGGAATTGAACACTCATGGGTACATACTCAGACTTTTAATGTCAAAAATCCAATACGGAAATGATTTCCTTCTCTATCTTCCCTATGCTACCTGCGAAGAAAGAGGCAGTAAAGATTAAAAAGAAACTGCTCAGAATTTAATATATATTTCTGGGAATACCTTTTATTAATTTTATATACATCCGAACAACAGTTTGAGCCCGCGGCTGAAGCAGCTCAAGCCAATTAAGACGCAGTAAAGTCTAATAATATCCGTGAGCACTCCGCGAGCAGTTAAACAAGCGATAAAACGCATAAGTATCGTTAATTTTTATGATTTGTAACAGTAGCATCACTTGAGAAAGGGGCAGTTTGTTGCATTTAAAACTTAATTAGTACGGTCGACTGCTTGTAAATTTTATACCTTCGAAAAGTATTTTACTGTATGCTTTCTAATCTAGCCTAACCACTAAGTTAAGGTAAGGTTTTTTATCTATGAAATCAACAGCCTCCGTGTCTGAGTGGTCGAGATCTCGACGCTCATTACGAAGGTTCCAGGTTCGATACCCAGTGGGGACACTGTCAAGAAATATTTTTAGGGGCCTTGCCCCAGTTTGGTTAGGACATTGCAGGCTGAATCACCGATTGTCCGAAAAGAAAGATGATTCCGTGCTTCGGAATCATCTTGCTCTAGGGCTACCTGGCTGCATGCACACTAGCGTCCGTGACGTAGGTAAGAGCTGCCTGAATTAATTTTACATTGACATCATCTATTGAGTTTAACGACTGCGGTTTGTTAAAAACGCATCAACAGTATGTTTTTGTGGTGAATGCAATTGGTAATTGTAATTTCCCCATTGAACCGACGACGACGTGAGACTGTATTTATACATACCTACGTAATGTGTGACACATTAGGGGAAACAACGTTTAATTCTTCACTTACTCCATTAATGAGCGAATCATTGTACCTAAAAACAAGCAGCTCTTTTGTCAGCTCATTAGATTATGTCGCAACCAAATGACACGAGTCTTGCTTAGATAACTTAGCAGGACAATCACCGACTTCCTTCGCAGGTGTGTACATTTCAGCACGATGTTTTCCTTCATCGTATAAAGCGTCAAATGAACATCTTGACGTGGTACTGTAAAGACTGCGACCTCCATTCAAAAGGCAGCTGCTACAGCAGGGGCTTAAACAAATCGTAATTATACTAGTACATTTAACACAAAATAAGTACACACAAGATTAGCCAATCAGCAATAAGGCCGACTATCCTATTCTTTAGCCGATATGGAGAATAGATTGTATTTATTCACAGCACACAGAACATATCAAACTACCATCATAATAATTATTTTATAATATATCATGAACTCTACCAAACGAATAGTTCTCGGGATGTAACGTATTTATTTTTCGACTCTTCGACGCTCACGTGGGTTAAGATATAAATATAGTGGTAAGACAGAAAGTTTGTAAACACTTTGGCTACGTTGGATTGGCGCCAGTTTTGATTAAGGCACGCCGCGCGCCGAAGCGATCGACCGCCATTCATGAAATACGAAGTTTTTTTCTATAGTTTCTTTCGAATATTCAAACCTTTCAACTGATTCTGTGCATTATCATCATGACAATCAGCATTTTTTTTCAGGAATCGGTATTTGCTCATTTCCTGCGTAATGCGTTGCTGCCACTACGTTGCATACGCACAGCAAATAATCAGTAGTAGCGCGTAAAGCCCGTCACAGACGGAGCTATAATATATATTATAGCACGAGGCAGCCAGCTCTCTCATCACCATTCACTTTGTGTGCAAAGCGGGGGTCAAGCAGAATGGCCGGTCACTGATTGATTCGCCATTTTGTTTGACCCCTGCTTTGCGTGAAAGTGAATGGCGACGAGAGAGCTGGCTGCCTCGTGCTATAATATATATTATAGCTGCCGTGTGTGATGCCCTTAATATATTGCTAACTTTTGTATCTTTATCTGTTTCTGTTGAGACCCGTCCAGAGGAATAATAAAAAGGCGAAAGGTAGAATGCGTTCATTTAATCATTCAACCGGCTCGACTCTTGCTATGATTGCTAAAGTGTTCCTTGTGAATATTCTCCAGTCAATATTAAACATTAAATTATCAAAAACCGATAAAGTTTCTTAAATTAATAAAACTACAAAAGCTGGGCAGACAAATACATGTACTCGTAGTATGAACTAGAATACAGTATAGCAAAAAAAGGAAACAAATAAACTAGTGGCTCTGTGAGCTGTAGGCCTCGCGAGTATATTTTTTTTTTCGAAATGGCTGATTTATATTTTTTTACATTTTCAACCCTCATAACTCCGTCATTTTTTAAAATTCTCGACAAAATAAGTATATATATTTATTAAACCTGTTCACAAAATTTTACGAGATTTCATAGATGGACATACAAAAGCAATTTTGGCCAAGCTGAAACGGAGACGCTTCACGCTCAATCGGCCAATAAAGAAGCGATTACACTGCACTGATGCAAATGAAAGAAAGAAAGAAAGAAAGAAAAAACGTTTATTTGCTTACAATACTAAAGAAAACAAAAATAAAATTATATTTGTTGCGATTTGGCAAGCAAAGAGGTCCCAGCTCAGCATGGTGCTACACATAAAGTGCCCTCCATAACGCTGGTCTTCCGCTATAAATGCTATCCTATATAACGGATGGTAACTACAGCTGATTACTACCGATATTAATAAAGGGTTTACTGTCCCAAGTGCGACCTAAAAATATTAATCTTATTCGAATTAGTCACTAGATCTAACTAATCTACTCGTATGTATGTATGTATAACAATACAATAATTTCTAGAGAGTCCGTAGAGTTCTAGTAGTATGGACGCTAAAATTTTAACTGGATTTATTTTAAATATTATTAAGTTAGAAATTAATCTACAATAAATGTACATTATAATCATAATTTTTGGATTTTTTGTAGTCTACTAATTAGTAATCATTTATTAGGATAATAATTCAAACGGTCACAGGTATTCTCTAAGAAAGAAAGCTATTCGTTTTAAAACAGAACAATAGGTATGTATTGCCTTCCTCAGAGTGTTTCAGTCGAATAACAAAACATATGTGTAGATGTTGTCATCCATCTAAAAATAGCATAAAAACATATTGCTGGAACATTTCGATATTCTGTTTTTTAAAACAATTGCTGTAATACAATACTATCGTATGCTAACATAATATGTATGCGTGCATGCAAGTCTGCAAATATTCACGCTTGCGAGGAATGCATTTATTCCATGAGAATACGAGTATTCGCTCCCACTGTAAAACGCGCGGTACGGGAACGTTTAGATGTCATCATCATCAATTGCTCATATATGTCACCACCAAGGGGCTCGAGCCTTCCCTGAATGATGATCTTACTGAATTACCTACCTTCCCTCTTAGATCCATCCAATGAGTCTTCCTCGTAGTCAACACCCTTTATCTAAACTTTCTACATACTAATAAAATTATAGAAAAGATCTCATGGCATTCAATTTTTTTTCTTATAGATTTACGTTTTACTGTACCAAATACATCTAAACTACATAAATCCAAGGCATAAGCCCTTTCCACCTGAGTTTGACATAGGCTGTCTATGCCTAGAAATAGGATATGCATCGTATATTTGATTGCGTAGGTAGGTGATAACGTGAAAACTTTACATTCCTTCTTATATTTATAAGTAAAATTGTAGAAGAAAATTAATAATCTTACATAGGTACATACATTACATATAATCCTACTCTATGATAACATCGCGAAAATATAACTCAAAGGAAAATTGACATCAAAGAGAAAATGTTTCTCATTTTATTTCACATCGTATTTCATACGTCAGCAAAGAACTCTCAATATGTCCGTGCTGTAGTGGACTGGGTCAGAGCGATAAGGAATAATCCAGATGACGTCATTCACTGTAGGTATATACCGGGCAGTCTTTGAAAGCGTACGTCACTGGACTTCCATATTAACTTTTTATTAGATAAGTACGTCATTGAATTCGGTATCAAACTCCGCGCCAAAATGGAAAACAGTTGTGCCAATCTAACAAAAAATAATAATAATTTGGGACCATAAACACATCATCGATTCCCGATACTTTTTTGACTGAATGTAAATCCCTACACTGATAATCTTATTAATTTTATCTTTTACGTGTTTTAAATGTGCTTGCTTATAATCCAGTCCCAATTACGTTGCGGAAAAAAACATGAACGGAACGAGAAAAACATTCTGAATCTGAAATGTAATTGTTTATTGTCCGAAAAATAAATTTCCTATACACGACCAGTCAACGGATACTAACCGCCAGTCATTGCAGTTGCAGCACTAACTTACCGAACCCAGTGCGACCCAAACACAGCAATGTAATCCAAATTAGTCACCAAATCCCATGATAGAAATAACAGACTCTCAAGCGATGTCTCAGACCCTGAATCACTGAGATGAGCAAAATGCTGACAAATCTACCTAAGTAGTTGATTCAAGTGTCATTGACCTACGCCCACGGTTTCTTTAAATGCTTTTAAGTGCAAGATGACCAATCGTTGAAAAGATATAGGACAAATAATATTATAACAAGTCAACAAGTGCTGTTGACGGAAGTAACAATAGTAAATAGAAGTACCAAGATTGTAGTTTACACTAGATTATGGGTGCATTTTCAATAGTAAATTACTACTATTATTAATCTGTTTTCCTTTTAATAACCAACAATTGTCTAACGAATATTTGTTAAGCGAAATATTAAAAATGAATTTTATTTTTCTCGGACAGGACTCGAACCTGCATATCCTCGGCAATCCGGGCCAAACAGGCGCATGCTTCCAAACCTACGAATAATGACTATTCGTAGTTCCAAACTCTGTAACTATCCGCTTCGGCCGTTTAGGAAACCGGGGTCCCAGTGTAACTAAATTGTAAAAATATAATTATTAAGAACCTAGTCGACCACGCTGGCTCAGTGCGGGTTGGTCTACTTCACACACAACCTAAGAATTTTTTCGCAGGAGTGTGCAGGGTTTGAGCATGATGTTTTCCTTCACCGTAAGAGCGTCGAATAAACGTACATATGAATTCGAAATTCGAAAACACATTGCTGCGTGGTGGGGATCGAACCCGCGTCTCCCGGACGGGAGGCAGCGGCTCTAGCCACTAGACCATCGACGCTCTAAAAAAATATACTTTCATATAATCTCATCAGCGAGCCGAGTCAATTTGTATGAAAAGCATTTTTTAATTTGCGATTTCGAAAAAGTTCCGGAACAAAAGTTGTTCAGTTTCATGAGCACTCGAGAGGTTTTGCATTATTTCACTTACTTGTTGTAGAGGTACCAACAATATCTCAGGCCTAGTATTTATAGCTCGCTACCTAATTAATTCTAGTCACTAATTAAAGCACGCGCTGCCTCATCCACAATCAGCTCATATCCAACCACGCAGTTGCTCTACACAATAGCCCGTTATATACCATACGCTAACTTCATGTGCAATTTGATATTTATTATACTCGTAGTTTTAGATAAAGGTGTACTTATAAATTGGTATGTATAATCAAGTCAGCTTCAGCTACGACTTCCGTTTATGGTTACGGCGTAGCGAGCGTAGCAATATATATGTCGTGGCCATATCGTAGAAATGACCACATCATGAAATTTTCGATCATTTCATGAAATGCGACCAACTAACTTACAACTAACTTTGACCAGATCATTAAATCGTGTGCATTTCACGATTTTGTCGTCCACGATTGGCCATATCGTGACGTGAAAATAGGGCGTCCATGAAATATTTAAAAAGAATCTAAATTATGTTTGGTACTTATTGTTCTCTAAGTCCGACAGACATTTTCAGAGTACTTTTTATCATAACTCTTTTTTTCTTCCTCATTTTAATAACGAATAATTCACTTTTTCACTGCGAGAAATAACGCAGCTGCCATGTTGGTACATAAACAAAGTGCTTCCAGCGCCTCTATCGGCAACAAATGTAATAATTTTACGATATGATCAAATAATCTTGACCATTTCATGAAGTAGCTGCGTTTTAGTTGAACATATCGTCAAACGATTTCTTATCATTGATCTGGCCAAGGCACATCATGATGTGGCCAATGGACAGTGAAAACTTTATGAAATATGACCATTTCATGAAATGATCGAAAATTTCATGATGTGATCAATTCTACGATATGGCCACGACATATAGATCACAACAAGAGCTACGAAAAAAATTGAGTTCACATTTTTGCAACCGTAATAAAAATGAAGTCACCTCGGACCAACCACCCAATGGACACCACATCTTATATAATTTATTAACAAACTAATTACTAAGAAAGTTGCGGTTCGGGGGCGCGGGGAACACGTCGTGATTGGTTCATCTCGCTTACGCAACGTATTGACAGGTCTCTTTGTCGAAACTGAAGTGAGCAGCGAGGCCGCCCCTATGCGTTTCGGAAAGTTTCGCCCTGACGTACCAGTGGGTAGTTGGTCCGAGGACGTCACACACCTGATGCTTGCATTAGTTTTTTTTCCTAGCTTCTTCTACGTCGTGTGGGTTGTACACGATCGACAACCGACCTCACAAACCCTGGTGTCAGTATAATAGAGACGCCAAAGGCTATTGACAAGGCTCGTGTTATGTCTACTTCCATAGATAGTAGACGGGATCCACAGCTTAACGTTCTTTTTCATACAAAGAGAAGCTAAATATTGTGGCTGAACTTGCGGCTATATCATCTTCATCGTCATCATCAACAGCTCTTATACGTCCCCACCAAGAGTCTCGAGCCTAGCCTAGTCTACCACGCTAGCCCAATGCGGGTTGGTCGACTTCACACATAACCTTTGAATTTTTTCACCAGCTATATCACAATAAGTGTAATCAAGTGGCTTGTCATGTGTCATAGAGCATTCTGGAAGCAAGGTGCATCGCCCGTCGCCCTTAATTCCCATCTGCCACTGCAATTGCTCCTAGTTAAAACTAGAATCTAGATTGCAGATGAGACTAGACAACACACTGCACACTGATTGCTTTGTTTAGAGTTATTGGTGTCAGGGGGCGTCGTGTGATTGGTTGGAATGAGGTTCAAAGTGCGCTCCAGCTTAGTCATCGTGATACGTTCATTACTAGGACTATGTAATGAAACAACCTACACAACAAAAATAAATATATAGGGTCTGGCTGGGACCATCTCACACAAAAGGGCGCATTATGTGTACAAGATTACCATAATATTATGCTGTTATTAAGAGATTGGCAGTGGGCTGGCCACGTCTGTCGCAGAACCGATGAGCGTTGGAGCAGACGGGTTCTCGAATGGAGACCACGTCTCGGGAAACGTAGTGTGGGACGCCCCCCTGCCAGGTGGACTGATGACCTGAGGAAGGTCGCTGGTGGTGGCTGGATGAGGAAAGCGGGTGATCGTGCGCTTTGGCGTGCCCTTGGGGAGGCCTACGTCCAGCAGTGGATTGCAATAGGCTGATTGATTGATTAAGAGATTGAAAAAGAAACGACAGACAAGGATTTTTTTAATCGGAGTAAACAACCGCACTTTCCCATTTTGTTCAGGTGCTGTTGAAGCGGGTGCCCAATGTGGAATACGTCAGAGGGTGACGAGGTTCGAGTCTGGTCCAGAGCAGAATTATTATTTTTTCGCTATATTATAATAATTATAATTTAAATAGTTAATGCCTGTTGCGTGTTTTTCCTGAAGTAATTCCAACGGTTGCTATCATAAATTGTTAATTAACAAATTGTTTTTTTCCCTGACCTAACATAATTATACAGGAAATTGATAATAAATCATATTTACCTATATAATAACGCAAAACCTTTCATTTGTTGCTTCAGCCCGTAAAACTACTGAATATTTTTTTTCCATACGTCAAAGTCAAAGTCAAAGTCAAAGACGAATTGACTTATTTAGCAGATCGGTTTGTATGAAAAGTAGATTTTATTTAGAGATTTTGTAATATTTCTGGTACAGAAGCTATTCAGTTTCACCAACTAAACAAACAACTTAAGAGTATAAATACTACCAAGAGGTTGCGTTCAAGGTTGTAACAATAGCTGGACGCTGACTGACTGTACCCTCCATACTCCATCAAATACAATAACAGATGAGTTGCAGATGACGACTTTAGAACAATGTACGCTGCGTCACATTGACGTTACATTGACTAAATATTACTGGTACGCCGCAAGACAAACACAACACTCAAACTTAAAGACCAAGTTCTAGACAAGTTTCCAAGTCTAGTTCCTAACTAGCTTTGCATGGCTTGCAGAGTTAATCAAGTTCTGTTATACCGTTGATTGCAGATTTTCTAAAACCGACCAAAATATCTTCGTGCCTAATTTTATCAAAATTGGTTCAGTAGGTTAGCTATGAAAGCGTAACAAACAGTCAAACAGACTTTTGCATATCAATTATTAGGAAGGATAACGATAAGAATTACAGTCTTGCGAGTAGCTATTACAATTTCCTGGTGGTAGTAATATTTATTATTACAACTCGTAATTCTTATTGATAAATGCAACATTCGAGAACCTAGATTAATTTTACACAGATCATGCTTTAAAACTATAAAAAAATTGAACATGAAACCTTATAAAATAATAATGTAACTTTTTGCACTTTAAATAAAAAAGAAAGAAAGATTCGATTTTTAAATGAAAAAAAAAAGAAATGGTTTCCTCATTTGTCTTTTTGTTCATTGTAACGCTAAACGTACCATTAGTACATTACTGCTGCGGCCGCAATAGTACATTGTTATACGATGGGTGAAAGTAACTTATTTAGCGCCGAGACGGGGTTTGGGGCCTGAGCGTAGCGAGGGCCCTAATAGTTCGAGGCACCAAATAAGTCTTTAACCAGTTAGTTGGTGGGCTCCCGTTTCCGCAATTAGACTCTAAATTGGTCCGTTTTACGTTCGGTTTTGGCTGGTTACTTCAGCCCGTAAAACTACTGAATATTTTTTTTTCCATAAGTCAAAGTCAAAGTCAAAGACGAATTGACTTATTTAGCAGATCGGTTTGTATGAAAAGTAGATTTTATTTAGAGATTTTGTAATATTTCTGGTACAGAAGCTATTCAGTTTCACCAACTAAACAAACAACTTAAGAGTATAAATACTACCAAGAGGTTGCGTTCAAGGTTGTAACAATAGCTGGACGCTGACTGACTGTACCCTCCATACTCCATCAAATACAATAACAGATGAGTTGCAGATGACGACTTTAGAACAATGTACGCTGCGTCACATTGACGTTACATTGACTAAATATTACTGGTACGCCGCAAGACAAACACAACACTCAAACTTAAAGACCAAGTTCTAGACAAGTTTCCAAGTCTAGTTCCTAACTAGCTTTGCATGGCTTGCAGAGTTAATCAAGTTCTGTTATACCGTTGATTGCAGATTTTCTAAAACCGACCAAAATATCTTCGTGCCTAATTTTATCAAAATTGGTTCAGTAGGTTAGCTATGAAAGCGTAACAAACAGTCAAACAGACTTTTGCATATCAATTATTAGGAAGGATAACGATAAGAATTACAGTCTTGCGAGTAGCTATTACAATTTCCTGGTGGTAGTAATATTTATTATTACAACTCGTAATTCTTATTGATAAATGCAACATTCGAGAATCTAGATTAATTTTACACAGATCATGCTTTAAAACTATAAAAAAATTGAACATGAAACCTTATAAAATAATAATGTAACTTTTTGCACTTTAAATAAAAAAGAAAGAAAGATTCGATTTTTAAATGAAAAAAAAAAAGAAATGGTTTCCTCATTTGTCTTTTTGTTCATTGTAACGCTAAACGTACCATTAGTACATTACTGCTGCGGCCGCAATAGTACATTGTTATACGATGGGTGAAAGTAACTTATTTAGCGCCGAGACGGGGTTTGGGGCCTGAGCGTAGCGAGGGCCCTAATAGTTCGAGGCACCAAATAAGTCTTTAACCAGTTAGTTGGTGGGCTCCCGTTTCCGCAATTAGACTCTAAATTGGTCCGTTTTACGTTCGGTTTTGGCTGGTTACTCCAACCAGCCCAGCTCCTTCCAGAAGCTCAGAAGCCTCCTGGGACTGTCACAGGCTTCGCGGAGCGACCCCACATTCTGGAGGATTTTTGCCCGTTGGTCAGTCAACCCTACGCATTCCAGGACTACGTGGGTGAAGTCTTTAACCAAAAGTAAACACTGCTTTTCATTACGAATACAAGGAAAGTAAAAATAAAAACACGAATTAGCTAAAGAAAAAATGAGTGACTTCCATATCTGAATCAGATGAACTCATTGTAAACAAAACCCTACAACTCGAGAAACAAATGATAATCGGATTGTTGCTTTCCCGCCTTATTTTTATTTTTTGCTGTGGCCATGCCGGCCATCTTTGAGCCATAATTTTTAATTTCCATCATTGAAAAATGTTAAATATTTTGCCCAAATCTATTTTATTTTAAGGAATAGTTGAAATTTAATTATAATTAAGTCATTTAAAAATTTATATATTCTTTAATTCATACTTAACTATGTTATTTCAATTTAACATTGCGCTTTCCATCATTGAAAAATGTTAAATATTTTGCCCAAATCTATTTTATTTTAAGAAATAGTTGAAATTTAATTATAATTAAGTCATTTAAAAATATATATATTCTTTAATTAATACTTAACTTTATGTTATTTCAATTTAACATTGCGCTGTAATTGAGTGGTAGAAAGATGGATCATAGTTCAATAGAAATGTGAAATTAGAACCAGTTTTTTTTAATAATTTGCCAGAATGAATGAATGACAGCTGTCAGTTGAAAGTGATTCTCCCTCCGGGCTGAAAAGTATTACTTTCAATCCGCTCCTCAGGCAACTTCCGAACTACTTTCAGGGTATGAGTAATGAAAAATTAGTTATTGCTGGACGAGGGCACGTCCGAGGCGCAGGCGAGGACTTTTATTGTGTACGAGTCCAGCAAGAGTCAAGGGCATCACACACGGCAGCTATAATGTAAAGATGTACATTATAACACGATACCTGTCGATATATCTCATTACATCTTTCCATAGAAATCGTCGGAGACAACACACGGCGCAGGTAATATACATTTTTACATCTTCGCATCAAAGATACCGAGCGGTATGAAAATATACATCTCGATATATCTCGATATATCTCAATACCTGCCAATACCTGTCAATAAATCTCGCTTCGAAAAGGGTGTTCAAAAATTTCTGTGATTTTCTGTGATAGACAGAGACACCACAAAGTAGGTACTAAACACTAGAGAGGTCCCCAGACCCCTCTAAATCGATACGTCCCGCGTAAATCAGGACTAGAGATGGGCGGTGGGTAAATACCCATTGTACCCTATCGGGTAAATACCCAAATTGCTGGGTATTTTAAATCTGTTCATTATTGTTGCAAAATTACAACAATTTTTGATTACACTTAAATTTGCTTACCTCAAAATAGAGTGAGATTAGGTAGGGCGTAGTAAAATATCAATTAATCAACAGAAAGTCTATATTTTTATGTATTATCTTTGTTTGGTCTGTTAGTTTTTTAGTTCTATCGGGTTATTTATGTTTGTTGTTTATCGTTATTTGCGTTATATTAGTAAAACCTATTTAAAATGATTTAACAAAACATTATGTTCAGGTAGGTGGTACGTAATTTTGCATAAATGAGATGGCTTGGAGGTAGTGTTCCAAAGGACCATGGTCTTTTATTTAGCTTTCTTATCGGCGCGCAGGCTTTTTGTAGGGACTGCGGAGGCTGAAAGGCTAAAGAGCTCTAAAACTCTGCGCAAAATTTTAGTTCTCCGAGGACCAAAAAGGACCATAGGCTCAAGAGGGCTAAAAAGTTCTTAAGTCTCCGAAGCTTGTCTAACGAAACTTGAAAACTATTGCGTATCACTGCACCTTGACGTTATTAATGTGCCGTCTCAGTTCTTGTAACCGGTGAGAAGTGAGAACGAGATAGCGTCAAGTTGATATGTTTTCTGATAGTGGCCCTGTTTATTTCATTGAAACAATAACATCAACATCAACGGCCCGTTACAGTGTACTGCTGGACTATGAGCCTCCTCCACTTAAGTGGAGGGTTTTGCCATAATCTCCACACTTGGCAGGTAGGTTGGTGATCGCAGATTAAAAGGTTACTGTTTCAGAGAGCGCTGCTGCCCGTTCCCTGTTCAATGTGTAGTCCCTAAGTCGCCTCTTACGACACCCACGGGAAGAGTAGGGGTTGGTGACAAATGTAAACAATAATATAAAATAAAATAAAAGGACCGATTTTGTTGCAACTTTCGCATCTGGCAATACGCACATCAAAATTCCAATCAGAATCATCTTCTGATGAACTATCTAGTAAATCTAAGTAACTCGAGGGGTCCATAATATTTAACATAAAAATAAGAACACCCTGTGAAGGGAAAGATGTATTAATTTACCTGCCGCGTGTAAAGCTATACATCCCGGGATGTATAGCTTTACTCGCAGCAGGTAAATGTACATTATAGCTGCCGTGTGTGATTTTCTCTGAAATATGCGAGGAAATTACCAAATACTAAAAATATTGTGGTACCTTGAATTTAGATATCTACTGGAATTTAGAACATTAAAACTAAAAAGACTCAAAAACATTGAAATACTTTGCCGGCCTAGGCCGTTTGAGGGCACATTGTCGGCCGCTGTTTTGTATGGGGCAATGTTTCGTCCAAAAATGAGTCACTTCGAGTATTGTTTTTTTACAGTAATGATCACATTTTCGAGCGTGTCGGAGAAAATAAAATTATGCTACATAAAATAAGCGTAGTCTTAGACGGCCTTCCTGCACAAGGTGGACAGATGACTTGGTGGAAGTTCATTAACTTCCGCAGCCCATTGGCTCTTTGTACAGTGTCAGTTAATGGATGAAGCGTTGACTAAAATCAGCGATAAAAACAAAATTTTTATAATTTGTGGTGATTTTAATGTTAATCTGTTAGAGGATAATAATACTTGTACTAGATTTAAATCTTTATTTTTATGTCACAACATGAACTATCTTTTTTTGGAGCCTACTAGAATTACTGCAACATCTGCTACTTGCATTGATAATATATTTTCTAACATTACGCCTACTTACAAATCGGTCATCAATAAATTAACCTCTGATCACTCTGGTCAGATAGGTATATTCAATATTAAAATAAAAAAGGACCAAAAAGAGAATATTACATGTGTCCCCATTAGTGACACTCGGCTAGAACACTATAGGAATAATATTTTAGATAAATTATCGGAAATACCATACAGTGACGATCCAAATTTATTGTATAACTCAGTATTTAACTTTGTCAAAAATGAATATGATACGGTATTTAAATCAAAAACTATAAAAGTTAATAACAAAGCTTTGTTTAGTGATTGGGCGACAGCGGGAATTCATAGGAGCAGACGAAAATTATATGAACTCTATGAAGAGAAATCATATAACAAAAGTACGGCCTTTCTAGATTATGTTCGTAGTTATTCAAAAATGTTTAAACGCGTTTGTGCCGTAGCTAAATCCAATTTCATTAAAAACAAAATTGAATCTAGTAGCAATGTAATGAAAACGACATGGAAAATTATAAATAGCGAGACTGGAAAGGCCAAAGCTACACATAATAACTTCAAGCTTAAAATAGATAATCAATTGTTAAGTACAGACCTAGAAGTAGCAAAAGCCTTTGAAAATTTCTTTACGGACATTCCAGTTTCAACAACCAAGTCTTTAAATTCATCTCCCGCTGCTGCTGAATCTATACTTAAGCAGAACTTTGAGGAATGTAAAACAGATTTTAAATTTAGGCACGTAAATAATGAGGACATTGTAAAAGCGTTTAAATCCCTGGAAATGAAAAAGACGGCTGACGTCCATGGTCTATCTGTAAAAATTATAAGTTCCATTATAGATTGTATCGCACCTCACCTTTGTTGCATATTTAATCAATGTATAGATAATGGTGTGTTTCCTGACTTGATGAAACTAAGTAAAGTGATACCTTTATTCAAAGCCGGTAGAACATCAGACCCCACAAATTTTAGACCTATATCGATACTACCAACTCTTAGCAAAATATTTGAAAAACTCATACTTAATCAATTGCAGAGTCATTTTTATGTCAATAATTTAATTCATGTTGCTCAGTTTGGTTTCACAAGGGGTCGTTCAACAGCCGACGCTGGTGTTGAGCTAATTGACAATGTTTTTGGTGCCTGGGAAGACGCAATGGATGCAATAGGTGTATTCTGCGATCTATCCAAGGCTTTTGATTGCGTCCATCATGACATTCTTGTCAGGAAGCTACGCCATTATGGTGTAAAAGATCAGGCTCTTGGCCTTCTGGAGTCATATCTAACAGATAGGGTTCAGATGGTCGATGTTAATGGGAAAAGATCACCCGGATCTTCAATAAGTATGGGCGTCCCGCAGGGTTCAATTCTTGGACCTTTCTTGTTTTTAGTATATATTAATGATTTACCTTATCTTGTTAAAGCAAAACATGGGTTAGTATTGTTTGCCGATGATACTTCTTTGATATTTAAAGTTAAAAGACAACAATCAAACTATGACGACGTAAACAATGCTATCTCTAGTATAGTGAATTGGTTTACTGTTAATAATCTATTACTTAATGAAAAGAAAACTAAATGTATTAAATTCGTATTACCCAATGTGAAACCGGTAACTACAGATATATTTATAAAAGGACAGAAATTGGACCTTGTAGATTCGACTGTCTTTTTGGGCATTACTTTAGATGCCAAACTACAATGGGATTCTCATATAAATAAATTGTCGAACCGACTGAGTTCAGCAGCGTTCGCAGTTAAAAAAATTAGAGCCCTTACCGACGTAGACACCGCTAGACTAGTCTACTTCAGTTACTTTCATAGTCTAATGACCTATGGTATTTTATTGTGGGGTCACGCTGCGAATGCTAATAGTATATTTATTTTGCAGAAACGGGCTGTTCGTGCAATTTATAGATTAGGGCCTAGAGTGTCACTGAGGGAAAAATTTAAAGAAATCAATATTCTGACATTTGTGTCTCAATATATCTATGACAATCTTGTGTATATAAAACGAAATATAAGTAATTTTCAGAAGCACAGTGATATACACAATTTTAATACTAGAAATAAAGACAAGTTGGTTGCTTATGTCAGCCGACTACATAAAATTAGTAATTCTTTTAAAGGCAATTGTATACGCTATTACAATAAGGTCCCTACTGATATTAAAAACTTGCCTTTAGACAAGTTTAAAATAATTATAAAACAGAAATTGTATAAAAAAGGTTACTATAGGATATCTGATTACTTAAAAGATAGGTGTCCATGGGAATAGATTGTTTGAGTAGCAGGCTTTTTCGATATGTAATAAGCATTAATTTTGTAATTGACAATATTTTATTTAAAAAAGGAAACGCAAAAGATGCGACGACTGTGGAGTTTCTTCGGTGAGCTCTTCTCCACAGATTCCGCCATTGTGTTAGTGAACTCACCCAAAAAAAATGTAATGACGGATCTAAGTGATGTAATAACATCCTATGGAAATAAATTATTTTGACTTTGACTTTGACTTTGTTATTCCATTATGTTAGATGTCAGTTTGCGAAGAGTTTGAATAGAGCTATAAAAACCATTGCTTGTGAAAGATTGTCTTGCCCTCTTGTATTTCGTAAAATTGTGCACGTTTTATTTGCGTCTTACTACTTATCTCTTCTCTCTTCCGTGGGTCGGCTGGAAGATATTTCTTTAGAAATAAGCAGGCCTGTTGTGTCGTTTTTTTTTTCAAATGTAATTGTATTTTTATTGTCTATGGCGTACAATAAATGGTTAAATAAATAAATAAAAAAAATCTCGTTTTTGTATAAGATAGACGTGAGACTATTCTGAGTCATACTGATTTTTTAATTAGGTTATTGTTTTATATTCCTAGATTAGATTTTTAACAACTTATTCATTTTGGGCGAAAATTTTTAAGAAATAGTTAACAAACTATTTATTTGACTTGATTTTTTGAGCGAAGAAGGCAATGAGTGAGATAAAATGCCATTAGGACTCCCATAAGCGCATTCCTTATAATGCGCGATCAGAAAAGCGCGCGCTGCAGGGCTATTTCAGGAGCGTATGTGGGTTACGCACATTTCGCGCTGTTACGTCACCGAGCGGCGCTTGCAATAACCAACCTGCAAAGTGCATGCGTAAATATATCGACTCATTATGGCTTTACGACGACGAGGTTTATAAAACCGAATCAATGTTAGTTGGTTAGCGCTAGATGTCTTTGTCACACTAATATTATAAATGTGAAAATATATTTGGACGTTCATATATTTAGATGTTTAGATGTTTGGATGTTTGTTCCACCTTCACGCTTAAAGTACTCAACGGATTTGGATGAAATTTGGAACGGTATTTTTAACGGACTTATCGCTATTTCTACCAGAAGAGCGGTAGCGGTAGAGCAGAAGAGATACGGTAATATAGCGGGCGTGAACTTGGATAATTTGGAATGGAGATAGTTTGTAACCTGGATTAACACATGGGATAATTTTTAGGTGGAAAAATCTTATTCCCACGGGAAAATCTTACATTGCGCGAGCCGAGCGTAGCCGCGGGCGGACGGCTAGTTCACTAGATTAATATTTTGTATTTACTGTGACTTTAGATTTTGTACAGACAAAAATATATCTAAGTAAAATACTCTGAAATAATCGTATGTTGTCAATCTTATGCCCCCACAGATTGTTTTATATGTAACTATTAAATAAAAATCTCGTTTATGTATTGTGTTATACCTGTGGTTATACAAAGACGTTGTGTGGGGTCTGGGGTGGTATATCTTCCCTCACATTAAAAAAATCAGAGAGCATTTTCCTCGTAGGTAAAAAATTCCATTGTAAATTGTTATGCAGCTGCCAGAAGCAGGCCTGGAAAGTCTATGGCAGGCATTGCTTACCCATTTCAATGTATTAGCAACTGTAACAGACAACTGAAAACCCACTACTTCTTACCTAAGCAATGGTGTCGATTCCCGCAGCGAAACTAAATTTAAATTTAATCTTAGTCTTGTCACTTTCTGACCCACGACGAGAAAAAGGACAGGAGATTGTCAACCATTGTGAGCGCCAAATTTTACAGCGCAAATGTCAAGTTTTGACGTGTGCCATGTAATTTTAAGCGGCTTGTTTTAGGATCCTGCTTAAAATTGACGTTTGTGACATAAGTGAGTGGTTTTCAGTGTTGTTGTAATTTTTTAGTGGAAACTTTATTGGCTTATAAATTTATTATTTAGTTTTAATTTTTTGTTTTGTTGATGCTGTTTGTTTCCCATTGTAGAAAAATAAATAAATAAATAAAATTTGAATTCAAAAGAGCCGACAATCTCCCGTCCTTTTTCATGGTCGTTGGTCAGAAAGTGACAAGTCCAAGATTAAATTTAAATTAAAGTTTCGCTGCGGGAATTGACACTAATAGATTAGATTTAAAATGTTACTTCTAAAAGCTTTTAGCTAGTAGCAAAAGGTTGTTGGTTGTTTCGTTCTTAAACAACCATATTAGTTAGTAAAATTAATGTTATTTCTGCCCCTTTTACGAGTTAATAATACTACAAATATCCATAGCGAGAATTTGCTCCTAGAAATAATGATTCAATTCACTAAAATGCGCTTCTTAGAGTATTATTGTCTCAGAAACAGTCCGCATTTCATCATTATAATAATTATTATTGTTATAAATGTAGAATTGCGGTCAGATTCACTAGAATTAATGAATGAACATAACAGCGGTAGTTACCTACGTTATTTATGGTTTGTTGATAGTAACTTTGACTGTGCTTTTGTTCGATCATGACTAATTAGACATGGGTACCTAGTTGTGTAAATAAACTGCTGTTTGTTCCCTAAAACAGTCATCACATCAGTGTTTGTGGCAATGATTCACTCACCCTTTGAAAGTTTTTAACCAACATTTGTTGGCTTCGTTATGAATCGAAGACCGACCATTTTTTGCTTTTTAACATAACATCGTTACAGGAATGCCGATTTCAGTGAGGAATTCTCCAAAATGTGGGGAATTTCAAACCCCATTTGGGATTTGAGGGGGGAGCGTCGGCAATGGCGACGACGCAGGGAATAATTATTCTTCTTCGTATCAATGATAAAAACTCATATTTTCTGGGCCCAGTACTTTGCCACAGCTTACCCTTACGTATAATATAATAGTTGTAACAGTGATAGCTATACCATTTTGGAGAAATCAATCACTAAACTAATATGAAAATTTGACTTTGAAGGTATCACTGCGGGGAATTTGTGGAGAGTGCATTGCGCACTCATAATATTAGATATAACTGTGAGAATACAACTGTATCTGTGAGAACGTAGCGGTTTGGTTTTGAAAGTTGTGGAATATTATCCAACCAAATGTATAGATTTTCAACATTTTGTAAAGCTGTAGATAATTTGAACTATTTGTATGATAGTTTTTGCATTATATCCTATAATTCCGTCATTCGAACTACCATAAAAATATAGATTTTCACTGATTCGGATCGGATTTAGATCGCACGTAGTTCAAAACCGCTGAGACCTAGGTTTAGCACAGAGCACGAGACTTAGGTAACTACCAACCTTTTAGTTAAATATTTCTGAGAAACACGTGAATGCTAGCTGTTAACCGCAATCGGATCCAATAATGAATTTTCACTGCATTAGTAATTAATTCGATTTTCACTTAACGTGCTTCTCACTTAATTAAACGCCTTACGAGGGCTTTATTGTATATGACGTACAAAGGGGAACGTACCTTTCATATAAAATATTAATGTAACGAAACGTTATGTACTTGAGCCTGCATGATATAACTAAAGTCCGTTTTTGTTTTTTAATTACCAATTGGTTTGCTGAAAACTGAAACAAGGTTACTTTTTCAGACCGATTTAGTATTTGCCTATGTGACGTTTCAATGGTAGCATACGCCCGTTTACTTTTTTTAATAAGCCCTTTTCCAAGGAAGCCCTCTTCAGCGTTCGAACCAAGCCTCAGTGTCGTCACCGCGACTGAAAGAAGATGCTTATATTATGTAGTTTGATGCTTTGATGACTACAAAAATGATTGTTTGAGACAAAACCATGGTGAATGAACAAAGACTCATTATATGTTTTAAGATTTTCGTGATTGTTTACTAAACTTTTTCGGGTTTGTTACCAATGTTATTCCGGAACGGTTGCACGCTTGTGTCTACTCGTGACCATGGAGCGTGCAACCGTTCTGAAATATCGAGGTAACAATATTAAATATAACCGTGGTAACAAACCGGAAAATTGTGACAATTTTAGTGTAAAGACTCATTGGTTCTAGGAAAACTAGGGTACATTAGATACTGCTATTTTACGATATACTATAAACGTAAACATACAAATATCAGTAGGAAATAAATATTAGAAATAGTTTATTGGCGCTGAGCCATTTCCTCCGTGGGCCATCAAAACTTGAGCCGCATTGGCCAGCAGCCCGATATATTTTATTTCTCGTATTTAAAGCGATTGGTACTATCCGGTCGATGACACATGAGACATTAAGTAAATAAGAACGATGTTTCTACAAAATTTGTTGGTAACCAGTCTTTTTTCTATGCTAGTGAATGAATATCGTAAATTACATGGTCATATTGGTCATGACAAACTTGCTCAAGATCAGCAAGATTAGCCATGTTCTTAGAGTATTTAACCCACCAAATGGTCAAATATACAATTGACTCCGTGGCCGAGTGGTCGAGATTTCGAGACCCATTACGGAGGTTCCGGGCTCGATTCCGGTGGGGACACTGTCACGCAAAAATCTCTTTGTGAGGCTTTCCCCAGTTTCGTTAGGACATTGCAGGCTGAAGGCTGATTGTTCGAAAAGAAAAATGATTCCGTGCTTCGGAAGGCACGTTAAGAGGGAAGAATAGCTTCGCGATCCTAACGAAACGAAACAGGAAAACATTTGTTATCGCTTGTGCGCTCATGCGACCCCCAATCGTGCGATGGAGAGCGTTGCAGCGCGTTGCAGCTCGCTGGCGATAAAATTCCCATTTCGGGAGAAAACGGTTCCCACTGACTAAATTTCAACAAATCACTTTGGTTTTGATGTCGATCGTTTCAGCACAATTATATTCTAGGTTAATAGGTTTCGCTTTAAAAAGAATTACATTGATTTTGTTCAACAAACGGCTTAATTCGATCAACAAACGGCTTAATTCGACACAGTTTTAATAATCACAATACTTGAAAAGTTTGAATCTATAGCAAATTTTTAAAAAAGGAAAAACTATACACCTAGTCATTTATTGTGTCAATAACATACTAAAAAATCATGGAGACATGAAAATATTTGGAAAGTGAAAAACGTTTTCTCTTTTTGTATGGACGAGCACGTAGTTGGTCCCGGCTATTATCTAGTCGTTACATGAGCCAAGTCAGTGGCCTTCGGCGGCTCTATAACACTGACACCAGGGTTTGTGAGGGCGGTTGTCGACCTTACAACCCACACGATGATGATGATGATGATGATTAATTAATTCAAGCTGCTTCTCATTTGACGTAAATTAATATTCATGAAATAAATCTAAATCTTAATGCAAAACGTACGATAGCATCCACGATAAATCACATCAACAGCTCATATACGTCCCCACCGGGGCTCGAGCCTGCCCTGGATTAGGGCGATAAGACCTTAGTCGTCCACGCTGGCCCAGTGCGGGTTGGTCGACTTCACACACAACCTTTGAATTTCTTCGCAGGAGCGTGCATGTTTCATCACGATGTTTTCCTTCACCGTAACGTAAGAGCGTCGAATAAACGTACATTTATATGAATTCGAAATTGATACGCATCCAAGATAAATGGCTTGACAATAACCTGCATAAAATTTTGCATAGCTAACATTAGAATAATAGAAATTCACTTCTAAAAAATCTACCTTCGGTACGCGAAGCGCAGGCACCTTAATGACTGTGATAAAAATGAAAATAAATCACTGAAACTTTATCAATCGTATATTCTCATCTCTCACTGGATCTCACTGATCTCACTGGATGAGGCTGGCACAGGACCGTGAGAATTGGCGCTATAGAGAAGAGGCCTATACCCAGCAGTGGATTGATGTGGGCTGAGTATGATGATGATGATATTATAGATCGCAATATCGCCGAACAGAAATTGTTTATAGAAAAAAAGGTAGGTAAATGTGTTCGAAAAAGTTATTCGCTGTATTCATATTTAAATTCGAAGTTCAACGAACGCTATTTGCAAACACGTGCTCCAAAAAAACAAGATAAGACAATGAAACAACAAACATTTGATCTACCCGCTTGATTCGATGCCAACGAGTTGCGTGTGAGTCCATATTAAATTTGTCATGTCAAAAAAAGAATACGTTTATATTTCGGTGGCACAAAATATAATGTGAATATTGATGATAACAGTCGACAAATGGACTTCGATTGTATAGGTACAGTCAAATATACAAAAAATCTAACCAAAACTTCCCTAGAGCCAGCCTAGTTTAAGTTGATGTATTATTTCTTACTTCTCATTGTTTTAAGTCGTACTTTAAGTTGTCATATGCGGAAGCTTATTATTAGTCTTAGTTTAAAATCATCATCATCATCATCGTGTGGGTTGTACGGTCGACAACCGACCTCACAAACCCTGGGGTCAGTGTTTAAGAACCGCCAAAGGCCACTGACTTGACTCATGTAACGACTAGATAGTAGCCGGGACCAACGGCTTAACGTGCCTTCCGAAGCACGGAATCATCTTTCTTTTCGGACAATCAGGTGATTCAGCCTGCAATGTTTTAACTAAACTGGGGAAAGTCTCACAAAGATATTTTTGCTCAACAGTGTCCCCACCGGGAATCACACCCGAAACCTCCGTAATGGGCGTCTAAATCCCGACTACTCGGCCGTAGAGGCTGTTAAAATAAATAAGGCACTCTTATCTCGCAAGTAGATAAATAAGAATTACGTTTCTAAACAAGGTTAATTACAGTTACAGACGTCCAAAATAAACCAGACATCACATTTCAGAGGTCACGATACATTCACCTGTTTTCAGTCCTGATACGCAGATGCCTTTACGCGGTATTACGTCTCAAAATTGCCGCTATATTTAGCCCAGAAGCCCTCAGTAGCTGTCAAAACCAATTTAGACGCACAATTGATGGCAGACATAAATTCCAATGGTTTTTTTTTGCTTTCTTTCATGCACTTAAATGATATTGGCGTGGGATATTCCGATAATTGATTTGAATTTGGTTGTGCCAGACGTTTGGTTCGGCTCACAGGGCGATTCCTGCAAAGTTTATTCAATAAAGAGCAGATGGGAGTTTATCGTGCGTGGGCGTCGATAACATTTAATTGCGCGAAATTATTCGGACGTAAAAACATTTCAGTCGTTTGTGCGAATTTGCAGTTCGGCAAATACATTGAAAATTACCTCCATCTGTGTACATATTGTTTAGTTTTATTATGAATAAATTTTTAATAGGAATATGTCTAACTCGTAACATGATAAATCTTTCTTTTTGGACAAAGAGACGGGGGTCGTATATGAGCTGTTGATGATGATGTCTCTATTTCTCATTTGCTTATGAAGAGAAGACCGTGACTAAATGTGGGATGCCTACATATAGAAACCTACCTAGTACTTATAGGAACTATTCAAATGTTAATCAATAAACGTATTGACCTCGAAATAAGGGTAGAATTCTCTAAGGTCCTGTTCGTTTACGTGAGGACTCTTGAGGAATTTGTAGATAGCAGAAATATTGGAGCGGGCGGTCGGTCGGATGTCACGGGGTCGCGGCGCGGTCCATGGCTTCGTTTATTAACCCCCGACGCAAAAAAGAGGGGTGTTATAAGTTTGACCGCTATGTGTGCCTGTGTGTCTGTCTGTGGCACCGTAGCTCTTAAACGGCTCAACCGATTTGGATGCAGTTTGGACGTCGGGGTACGGCTAAGTTTAATAAAATATATCGTATCGAAGCTAGTTGGTCGGAAATGCTAACAAATTAATAGATATTCAATCAAATGGAGGGTCTGACTTACTTAAGCTTAAGCGGTACCCCGACGCGACATTATAGCGCAATTTCAACGAGCAAACCGTATCGTGCCATCCATCAATTTCTATAATATAATTAAAATACGAGATATAGGTGTTACTCAATCAAATTTGATGGCTCAGCGATAGGTATTATTTTTGACTTTTTAAATGTTTGCTTTCTTTGCTTCGAGGGTTTTTAAATTTTAAATCTATTCTTTTAGGGACAGTTGTAGTTTAGTGGACATATATTTCCCGGCGAAATACATCATCATAATCATTACGCTCTTATAAATCTTGAAGAATTCGCTCTAAAACAAGGGCGAAATCACATTGTGAAAATAAAAATAGCCAATTTAAGAACTGGTCCAACCTGTGGCCTGTAGAAAAACATTAAAAGTTAAATATACTTAATTAGCTATGCGCTCTACTCTTTTACCATACGTTACTCTTTCGTGATCGCTTGAAAAATTGCAATGAGTTACGGCGCTCATTCTCATTTATAGGTACATATTGTAACGTGTGTAAAATAATCCAGCGTGAGTGCTTGTATTGTACATGTGTTTTGTTGCGACTAAAAGGTTTAAAAATTTATTGCATTATTTATTCAGTACAAAGCAGCGATGCAAATACGGTTTAGGAATTTTTATTTTGAAACAATCCATGTTTAGGTCTAAACGTGATAAAATGTGATATTAACATATTACTGTAGGTACATACAATATCACATTTATTTACCAAACATAAAAAGTGAATTAATTAACAAACTCACAAGAGATTTGTGAGATATCCGTCATCTTATGTGTCAGTACACATAACATGAAGATAGCTGCTGTTTTTCGTTTGTAGGCAACGAAATACATAGTCTTCGTTGTTTGTATGTATATTTAATTACGTACCTACATTGGTTGGAGCATATAATTTTTGATGTTATACAGAAATGTAAAAAAAAAACCTTCAAACGTCGCAAGTTACACAAATTCCTCAAAATAACTGCTTTTGTTTAACTTGAAATATTGTTTAGTAAAGTTTTTACAAAAGGCGAAGTTTCAAGTTTAATTTCGAAACCGTTATGTACGTCATCTGGTTATTTCCAGATATTTGGAAATATCTGGCAGGCGAGTACTTGCGTTCCATCCGCGTGATTTCTGTGAGTGGGCTGGCTTTGAGACTCCGGGAATAGACCGGTATACCTTACATTACCTCATTATAAATGCGACCTTACCTTACCTAACATTATTAACGTGTTTGTTTGCTACCCTTTTTCAACGAGTTTGAGTTAGGTGGCTGGAGAAGAGAGGTAGTTTTTAATGCTAGAGATCTACGTTCCATGAGTAAGACAAAAACTACGCGGGCCTACAGCTGCTGAGAGCTCTAAGTCTATAGGTATTTTGCGAACATCATCTGCTTTCGGATGGATCACATTTTTTGGTTCACATAACTTGTTATATTACATTATGTGTTATGTTACATCCACCATTGGGTAGGAAAGATTCACTTTTTGTATTGCCAGCAAACCACCAATCCTGCTTCAATAACGGTTTCTCTGTTTAAAATCTAATATACCGAAAATTGACATCAGTCTTATAGCCGCAGGCTCCTTTTTCTTACGCCTCATGCGCCACTTCTTTGATAAGTCGCGAGCCGAGAGCTAGTGTGCTGTATACTTAAGTGAATAGCTAAATTATTTCAGATAGAGCTAAGAACGAGAGAGACACCTACATCCAATTTGTTTGAGTGGGCACTAACGTTGCATATTTATTCCTCCCGTTTCAAAGAGCTTTTTTAAATTTTACTTTCAGTTATTTTCTACAATTCAATGAACTTAAGTTTGTGCATCCCGTTTCGCCTTTGATGAGATGACAAACATCTAATTTAGATTACACAATTTGGGTCGGATGTAAGCAACAAAAAAAAATCCAAAATGCTAAAGTACCTTATTATCTTTTTCTATATTTTTAAGATAACATAAACATTAATTTTATTAGTTCTTCGTAAACTACCACTATCTCTTCTGCTAATTACGTATTTAGTAAACGAAAGTCGGAAACTATATGAGATCGTTTTAACAATGGGAACGTGCCAAAGTCCAACAGCTTTGGTAATATTCCAACCACATGACGAAACTCTCGCCAAATATTTACCCGACTGCTGGAAACCGAAAAGGCGAATATTTTCCTCGAGTATATTTGAAATTACTTAACTAAATTAATACCTAATATGCACACTAAGGATAAAAAGAACAATTACAATAATCATGAAAAAAAAGAAATTACAGCACAGTTCGGCGGTCTTATTGCTACACAGAAATTTCTTTCAGGCCTTTGGATACAGGAAACTTTTACAAGTAACGCGAGATAGTGCATACTTGCAAATTTGAATCTGCTTTTTACTTCAATGCTCAGAGTGCATTTCGTCGATTCTTCACAGAACTTGGTGGCATAATTCGTAATGCGCCTGTTTCTGGCCCGAATAGTCAAGGAGATGCAGGTTCGAGTCCTGTCCAAGATAGACATAATTTTTCATTTTTCGCTTTATAATTATTAGATATTTCTTTATTAGACGTTATCTGTAACAATAGTAATCTATAGCATAAGATGATTCGATTTTAATTCTCGAGAAAAAAAATTGAATTGACTTCGTCTCGATCCGTTTTGTGTGAGCATCCCTTAACGTCATCCGTGGCCTAAGATTTGAAGGAAACAAAACTTCCAGCTTCTTTCTAACAATGATTAATAGAATATTTTCTTCTTTCCAGGTAATATATGCCGATGAAAGAGAAGGTGAAAGCCCAGAAGAGGACCGGGAGCCCAAGAAGGATGAGGACTTAGCCAAGCTGAAGAACTTGACTGATGTTCTACCATTCGACGCCAGCATGCCTGATGACGAGGAGATGTACGAAGATGATGATGATGATGGAGACGCCGAGAGCGGGGATTTTTACATGGATTATGATAAAAGAGTATCTAATGTAAGTACTCCAAATTAAAAGGTTTTCTTTTTACACAAAAATATATTTCATTTCATATTTATTTATTCGTATACAATAAAAACTATGTTCGAAATGTTACAATTTACAAAGTATTACACATAATTCGAAATAAAATAAAGTAAATTACAATTAAACCAGACTATACATCCTGTTTTGCGGACATCATTAATTTTGCAAAAAATAAACTGAATTTAATCAAACTTTTCTATAACACCATTAGGTATTAAAATTACGTATCGACCTACCTACCTACTAACATCTTGCTAATTATTTTACATTAGTTCTGGCGATAAGAAAACATGACGTAAAATGTGAGCATTTACCGGATTTGAGAGTACATTCAAACGAAACACGTTAATTCCAATAAACTCTCGACTTGTTTGTTCTATATCGTTTGGTGAGAAATAATTTAAATGGTTATTTCTCAAATTAAACCTTATGTATGAATCAAATATATATTTACTCCGAGTAAGGTTCACTAATAGGTACGTAGAAGTCGTATTTACCTACCCTATATGACTATGAGTTTGAAATTAGAATTAATTAAATTAATTTAATGAGAGCTTGACTCTGGGTTCCTAGAATTATTTAATTGGTCTAACTTTCGTACCAGTTCGTAATATTAGTCGAGTACCCCTAACTTTGAATTTAAACTGAATTATAAATACGAAAGTTCCAAAGTAAATAAATAGCAGAAAAATACAACCAACATTCAACGTTCCGCTATTTTGAGTAGGAGATGCTATAGCAGCACACATATAAGTTATGGAAACATAAATATTATTTATTCATTCATATATCATGAACACAAACAAACTAGCATAAGGTTTTATTTCATTTATTTGAAAGCGACGTCGAATTTTCGACATTAATTAATTAATTAACTTTTCCAATACAAATAAAATGGTTCAATTTGTCAGAACGAACGAACATTTTTGCGAAGCACTTATTTTTTGTGAAGCTTTTGGTGGCTCATTAATTCTGACACCAGGGTTTGTGGGTTCACTCACCAAACTTCCAACCCACACGCTATGATGACGATGATGCTTAAGAATTGAACTCTAGGACGGTACCTCGTCGATGGTGCGGCTGAAGCCGGATGACTTCAACTCCTTCGTCACGCTGGAGAAGACGCAGCAGTCAGAGTTGATGGAACTGAAGAGGCAGCTCAACGAGGATCCGGAGAACCCTAACATTGGTAGGTAAAATAACAAAAGCGTGTTAGCAACTCACACAGTAGTAGCAAAAATCAGTAAGACCTGGACTCAGTATAAACAGTCTTTTAAATCCTTTTGGCCGCCATTTTTACCGCAGTTTCGTAACCGATTCTAATGAGGAAGAGGGGGACATAGCTTGCCTCTATAGCCCACAAGCTGAAGCACTGATGTGGATGATTCAACTTCTTTTACAACATCTGGATGTCTTCGCAGGCGACAGATCTCCTGCATCTTGTGACCTTCACGTTGACCATTAATATGCAGAAGAACAACCGTAATACTGCGTTAACATGAACAAATATTGATCTTTATTATTTTCCAGGTGTTCCAGCATTTACGGGGTCGACGGAATCTAGGAACAAACGCAGTGTGTTCCCCGATTCCAGTCCTGAGATTACTGACTACTTCGCAGCACCCAAGTCAGTCTCCAAAGACGAGGAGAGGTGAGATTCTTTTAATTTATCACGCTTTTAGCTATTCTAACTCGAAATGGGTTATTTTAAGCACTTTAAACTTTCCAGGGTTTTTATTTATCAAACTAATATCACACTTTATATTATATATATGTGAAAATGTATTTGGATGTTTACGCCTAAAATACTGAACGGATTTGGATTTTAACACATAGGATACTTTTTTTGGGACAAAATCATATCCCCACGGAATAATTTTACATAACGCGAGCGTAGTCGCGGGCGGAAAGCTAGTGTGAAATAAATTGTATTATCTGTTTTGATATGGTTTTGATTAGCCTGTTTCAAGCTTTATTATACTAGGCATAGTTCCTAATTAAGTAAAAAGATTGTAGTTCTAAAAGGAGGGGTGTGCTTAAAATTCGTACAGTGGCTTCAGACTACGGACAGATTACATACGAAAATACTGTTGTTTCATAGGATTCAGCAACCTTTCCCCTATCCTATGACCGTTTCGTCATTGGACTGTCCAATAGAAACATTATCGTGCTTTGGTGTGCGAAACGCATCCCCTTCATCTAGCATTCTTTTTAAATGTGAAGCACTTTGTGTTGCATATTGTCAAATAAAAGGAGGACATATTCAAATGAAATATAATAATTCTATGTCTAAAACCAACGTGCAAATTCTCATGTAGTAACCGGAGAGTTGCGGTCACATTGTTCGATCTAACGCGACTCCTGTTACAGCAGAGCAGACGAGGCGAGACCTTAAACATTATGTGTCCATACTATATACGAGTATCACAATATAAAGAAGAATCGTAGTAACACGTAAACACGTCATTCTTTTATAACTCTTTTTTGGAATGTTTGATTTACTTACATTGATGAATGATTCACTATTTTCTATACGAGTACCAACGGTGATCATGACCTACGACCCTCGCATTCAGGTTGTTTCAAAGATTTCTGACGCGCGTCGCCTCGCGCGATCGTCTTTTATTTCCTCTAAGGGTTGTTTCGCCGTAAAAATGAGCCAATCAAAGAGTTTTAAATCTGTGGAGCGTTTCAGCGTTTTTTAATTTATTATTGAGTCACAAAAAGGTCACATTCACATTTATGCAACAGTGAACTCAAAGATTCAAATAAAAAAGCTCCTTGCTGCAGAGCTTTTTTTCTAAGCAAACAACTCCTTAGTTTTTATATTTTGGTGTAGCTTTTATTGAGTGTCTGTCGATAGACGATAAAATAAATCATTTAGTCATTATCATGCACAAAACTTGAAGTTATCTTCTCTTACAATATTATCACGGAAAATCTTTTCTGTGATAATATTATCACTCGGCACGGGGCGCGCGGCGCTATCAAATACGTGGGCAAGTCAGTAGTTAGTCTATATGTAAGTAGGCTATATATAATAGTATAATATCGTCAGCCTATATAAATGAACTCACTGCTACGTACGAGCGATGGGTTTTTAAATAAGCTGCCTACTCTACTACCCACTCATAAAATAAATTGTCTAATATAATAATGCTATGAATGATTTGCTAAAACATCGCAAGGGTGGAACAAAGGAGGGCTAATATTTTCTAACAAATACCAAAGATTTTTAAACGTGTTCCTGAAAAACCCTACTCATTAAAAAAAAAAATTAAATGTTTTACAAAATTAAAATGGGAAATAAATAAACTGAAGTAAGTAGGAGTTCCTACCTCCTCCTACCTCTTCTAACCTCCTGGTTGTGTTAGTGAACTCACCCAAAAAATGTAATGACGGATCTAAGTGATGTAATAATATCCTATGGAAATCAATAATTTTTCTCTCTAAAAATTAATGAGGAAATTGTCTATTACATAAAACATAGGGGAAAGAAATAATAATATTTATTTGTGGTCAACAATGTAGTAGATTTTTTCTATCTGGATCTAAAACTAGAATTACCGTATTTGAATATTGAGAATAAAAGACAAGTACCTACCATAATAGTAATCTATCATATTAATCTTTGCCACACACCACCGCCTTTTTTGCTACGAAATACAAGTGCTATAAAGGTAACACCTCAATGCTTGTAACCAGTGGCGTAGCGTGTCTTGGCGGAGCCCCGTATAAAAATTTGTTTGGGGGCCCTTAGGAAGGGTAAAGATTTCTCACAAAAGAAAAAAAATGTTTGCATTAAATTAAAAGAAATATTTATTCATCATAATTATCTATCTGTCACTATTTTCCAAAAATTTTACAAACAATTCAAATTAAATATATACTCTCCTTGCCTTTTTTTCGGCAAACTGATTTATTAAATCATTTATAGCTGATGATGACTAAAGTCTTTTTCTAAAGTTTCTACCTCTATGGACAATGTAAGCCAACTTTTGAACGCACGCTTTACGCGGGAAAAAAAGAAATTGCTTTTTTTGACTTGTCATTTCTGAAAAAAAAAATTGGGAAGTTTTTATTAATTTTTGCTTAAGCACGTTGGGGGCCCTATGGCCCGGGGGCCTCTTATAATTGATACGGCAGATACGGCGGTAGCTACGCCACTGCTTGTAACCATTGTAGGAGTGCGTATCACTACACAGATATTATACTCAGATATCTAGAGATATATAGAATTCAAGACCCTTTGTAATTGATATTTAATGTGACATTTTGTCTTTCGTGCTCTTCATCTTCATTTTAAAATGGTGAGCTGATAAACTCACAATGACCCAACTTTCTCATTGAATTATGTTGGTACTATCTGAATCCTGAAAACTCCGATAAAGTCTATTTTAACTTTATTACAAGCACAAATTTGAAACTCTGGTTGTGCCCGTTGACTTTAAGTTAAAATCCCATCAGTAAATTAATGTTTTAATTAAGATAGATCTCACTTAACTTTGTTCTATTCTTTTGAAGGAATTCTGTCTCAAAATTCAAATTATTGTGGACTTTTACGTCGAATAAAGAAATTTATTTTTGTCTATTCAATATGAAAATGAAATGTGTGATGTCGCTGCTTTTACAGGAACTCTCTGATATTTCGGAAGGGATATTTTTATTAGATTTATATTCTCGAAGGTATTTCTTTGGTCTTTTCTTTCTTGAAATTTTATTATTTTGAAACATTTTAAGTTTGTAGATATAATTTTATTCCTAGTTTCCCGAATTCATGAACAATCAATATTGAATTTAGTACAAAACGCGGCCAAATTCTGTGTCGGCGTTGGACAAGGTCTGTCATTAGAGCAGTTTTATTATACTATATCACACTAATATTATAAATGTGAAAATATGTTTGGATGTTTGTTCCGCTTTCACGCCTAAACTACTGGACGGATTTGGACGAAATTTGGAACACAGATAGTTTGTTACAGAGGATACTTTTTGCCGGGAAAAGTCTTATTCCCATGAAAATTTTACATAGCGCGAGCGTAGACGCGGGCGGGCCGTTATAGTAAATAATATTTAATGAGACGTGTTATAGGAGTTAGTTACTCGTACCTAAACGCAAGACGAGCTATTTTTGTTTCTCATTATCTACACCGTAGTACAGTAAACACCGCAATAAGTCGTATCTTAGGGTACGGAAAAAATCGAAAGGAAAAACTGACTAACAATAAGTCATGCTTCAAAGTCAAAGATGGCTTTAAAGAATCTCCCGTATAATTAAGATTAATTCATCAACAGCTCATATACGTCCCCACCGAGGAGCTCAAGCCTACCCTGAATTAGGGTGATTAGGCCTTAGTCGACCACGCTGGCCCAGTGCGGGTTGGTCGACAGGTTGGTGATAATAAGATTAATTAAGAGAATGTAATTATCGAAGAAATTTAGAAAACAAGAGCGGCACCGGCCTTTTTATTGTTTATACTATATGTAATGGATTTCGTCTCCAGTCTCTTTACTTTTTTTAAAAATAAAATTGATATTTTTCATTTCATTGATTTGTATATTATTCACAGCATTATGTCCTACGGAATTTTATTGTGGGGTCAAGCTGCTAACATAAATAACATCTTTGTGTTACAGAAGAGGGCGATACGTTCCATATATGAATTGCGCGGTCGCGATTCCCTAAGGGAATTGTTAAAGAAATTGATATCCTCACGGTATCCTCACAGTACATATTTGAAAACATCTTGTATGTCCGGAAGAACATAATGCTATTTCCTAAGAATTCTGATATACATAATATAAATACTAGAAATAAAAATAAAATAGCGCACCCAAAGTTTAGACTGTGTAAGGTTAATAATTCGTTCATGGGGAACTGTATTCGCTTCTATAATAAAATACCAGATGATATTGTAAATCTGTCCGATAGCCAATTTAAAGCTCAAATTAAAACTATTTTATGTTCTAAGGCCTATTATACGATAAATGATTACTTAGATGATAAAAACGTCTGGTCAACTGTTGTTCCAAATCAGCGGAGTAGATTGTAATTATGACTCATGTATGATTCTTTATATATTTAAAAGAAAAGTACAAAAGATACAATTCCTGTGGAGTTTCTTCCGGCCGTTCTTCTCCACAGAGGCGTACACTGGTAGTGAACGTGTCATCCATGTTAGCTTTGACGTCGAAAAATGATTTGTAAATATCTTAATTCGAATAAAAAAATTTTTGACTTTTGACTTTTTGCAATACTAAGTTGACCGTACCTAAGGCACGCGTGTATACTAATGAGCGCTCGCGCAATGAACTCAAGAGTCCATGGCCGTTCCCCACAAACCCCCGTTGTAAACAAGTCTGCTAAACACGCTCCACGAAATCCCGGAGTATAAAATGGAAAAGGATATTTCATGTGCTCCGTTTAATTAAATTAATTAGAACGTAGTGCCACACTGTATATACTTCTGCAAAAAACTTGTTGTGATATAATAATTAAGTACTTTAGGGGTGTGTCCCTAGGGTTTACGTAGTTTAATGGCGAACAACAGTTTAGGTCTTTCACGTGTATTTATTATTATCAGTTACAAAGAGAATCTGGTTTATTTCTATAAAGTTAAAGTTCCCATCTCGTTACCGCTCGCCGTGACTGACTGAAAAAACTCACTGAAGCTCTCGTGAAATAGTAACATAAGCGTACCTAAGGTCCCTTTCAATAGAATCTGGCAATTATGTAAACAATATATTTTTTTGACACTAACTTTCCAAAGACAAACTAGACTTTGATAAGTAAAAAATTTATATGGCAGTTACACAAATTATTGAATGTTTTTTCGTCCGAGTATTTTTTATTAAAATAACTATCGGGGCGAAATGATTGTAAGAAGAATATACGGTTCCTTGAAATGTGAATATGATCAGGATTGATACTCAAATGTAAGTAATTACGGAGTAATCGTGTATTGGTTTGTTTACATTATTGCCGGATTCTATTGAGAGGACTTTACTTTATATATGAACGACTATGTTTTGTGTTTTGTCGATGTTTATACAACTTATTATTGTAGCACGAGACAATATCCTTCGTGGCTAAGTGGTAGAGCGTTTGGCTCGCGTTCTAGAGGTTTCCAATTTACCTCCATTTGACCAGCCGTGAGTCACCCTGTATAATTAAAAACTAAAAGAGGCTACAGTTTAAAAAAGACTGTAGTCCTCAAAAGGATATTTGGTCTTCTTCTGACTGTCTTTCTGTGAGTCGAGCTCAATAAAAGGCTTACGCCCCTTCCCATGTCGGAGCTAAAAGGCTTAATTCCAAAGTCAAAGTCAAAGTCAAAATAATTTATTTCCATAGGATGTTTTTACATCACTTAGATCCGTCATTACATTTTTTTTGGGTGAGTTCACTAACACAATGGCGGAATCTGTGGAGAAGAGCTCCTTCGGAACACTAGCCATACCTGCCTGTCATTAGAGGAGGTTGTCAGAACTCGAGGCGAGATGTCCCTAGTTGACGCTGATTATTATCGCGGAGTGCTGCCTAACTACCTAAGGGTCTCGGGTTTCTTGATAAACAACAGTTAACGAGCCCAGTTGTTTGTTCGAAGGAGACAAAAAATATGAGATAATTATTGAAAATCTTAAAAGATTATATCAGACAGTAAACACTGTAACGTAATTTTCGATGCAATGATTATATTCGTTATGGAATGCTTGTACCGACAAGCATTCGCATTAGAATTACCGCCTTTTTCAAAGTTAGAGTGAACAGGCACCTTCTGGGCGGACTCGTTCCATCATCGACACATCTCGTCCCTCGCGAACCTGATTGTGGTCAAGAGTAAGCTCATCAATAAATAAAAAAGAAAAAAAAGTGAATTAGGCGTAAATCCACTTGTAAAGGAGAGCATAATAGCTGGCTATCACAATTATACCACATTTGGTAAAATACTCTAGTCGAGTTGCTACTGCTGCGATCACAGCACGTGACCAATGTGGCCATGATATGGATGGCTGACCGCTAAACTTGCCACTAATAGTTTGATAAAAGCCTACACAAAATAATAATTGCCGCTTGGCATTAGGCCCGCCCGTAATATTGTATAAACAATAAAGTTTTTATAAATAAATAAATAATTAGTATTTGAGACGTCTAAAAGGTCTATACACCTCCCTGCGTACCGGAACCAATGAAAAGTTAGTACTACAAAAGCAATGAATGTTGGGTATTTAGAGTCTGATTACATGAGTGTGCAACATCAACAGCTCATACCCGTCCCCACCGAGGGGCCCGAGTCTACCCTGAATTAGAGCGATTAGGTCTTAGTCGACCACGCTGGCCCAGTGCGGGTTGGTCGGCTTCACACACAACCTTTGATTTTCTTCGTAGAAGTGTGCAGGTTTCATCATGATGTTTTCCTTCACCGTATAAGAGCGTCGAATAAACGTACATGTTAATTCGAAATTCGAAAACACATTGGTACGTGGTGGGGAACTAACCAGCGTCTCCCGGACGGGAGGCAGCGGCCCTAACCACTAGACCACCGACGCTCTAACTAAAAGTGTTGTACGCCTTAACATAAACCCACTAAACCTTAGCTAAATGTGTACGAGTAAATAATGTAAGTATGTGTTTTGTTTGCAGACGTAAAACGAAGAAGTTCGTCCCCAGCAGTGCAGGTGGCCCGATGAACAAGATGGCTCTTCACTCGGTCACGAGGACCGTGCGGAGTGATGGGGAGGTAAAACAAAGTGCTCGAAACGGCCCTTATTTGCACTTTTGCTATCTGTAACTACAGTTAACCACATTTTCATGTTCTAAAAATACTACACGACCTATGAAAAAATTTTACCAACCGGATTTTTGATATGTTTTGTTTTCTCGGAGTAATGACTTTTTATAGAAGTGGCACTAGTGTGCAGCCAGGTAGCCCTTTAAAACTAGAAATAAAATACAGATGTCTTAAGTATATATCAGCATTAACTGGCTACTAGATGAGTTTATACTGAAACCGCGTACATACTGAACTCGCTTCACACCTTAATAAGGCCCGGTTTCCACCAAAGCGGAGAGGAGAGGAGATGTGTTTGAATAACCAATCAGATTTCGTTATTGAAGCTAATCGGAGAGGAGATGTGGAAATAACGAAATCTGATTGGTTATTCAACACATCTCCTCTCCTCTCCGCTTTGGTGGAAACCGGGCCTATCTCTCCGAGCGGTGTGGCGCCGTGTAAGAACCATGTAATACAACATGAAGGCATAATAAACGCCGCAGTTTATGCCCTGAACCTGGTAATCAGGCTTAAGGCGTAGAATCTCATAAAGTTCTTACTCGGAACCGCAATAAACGCCTGTAGCACGCGTTATTTATACGACTTCATTACCTAGCACCTGACCTGCGACTACAATCCCTTGAGGACGATTTATAGACCCTAGTACTAGTAATAAAGTCTATACCGTAGGAGTTCTTAGTTTCTATTTACCTAAATTACGACGTGACCTTAATTTTTGTAAATCTAGTGTCTGTGATCTATTGCTAATTACAGTTTTTATCCCGACTTGTGTCAAAACAATTTAAATATCGTTTTAAATGTCATCAATTAAAATTTTAAGATCGAGTTTTCTTCCAAATATCTGTAAAGAAATTCGGTGCACCACGTATGAAAAATTTAATACATTCTACGTATCACTTTCTAGAGTCCCAATACTTGCATCCTGTACAAAATAAATAATTGCGACAATCAGCGCGTTTCTAAATTGTTACTGCTTAGTTCTCTCTTAGGTTTTATATGTACCGAATCTTAATCGAATGTTATTCATATCCACAGACAATAGAAACATGATTATATCTGTTTCTCTCTCTTTCAGGGTGCCACTAGGAGACCGTTCATAGCCGCACACTTCCACGGGAATACCTCACACCTCAACCCCGAAACCCATGAGCACTATAAAGGTAAGTTTTCGTTACTAGCTTATATACGTCCCAAGGGCCTCAGAGGGACTCGAAGTAATTAAAACATCGTTATCCGGGTAGGTAAGTAAAAAAAAATTGTGATATTTTAGTCAAGAAAAACTGTATATTGTAAACAGCACACGCACGACTACGCCTATGCGTTTGAGCAGAAGAAGAAAGTATACTTATCAGTGTATGGAAGACATACTACTTGAAAATAGAAAGCAGACATTTTCAGGACAACACATTTTAGGATACAGACATTACATTAGCTAGAGGATACTAAAGACGACAAATCTACCGAGGCAAATAACACACAGACTTCGAAGTTGTTGCACATTGTAGTGCCATAAACAGAGTTTCAAATGTGTGTTCCAGGTAACGGCCTGCTTCGAGTGGCGCACGACAAGCCTCACGACGTGTGGTACCCCTCCCCCTGGACGATAGCCTCCCCGCACCCCCGCCCGACCCTCACGAGGAACGGCCACGTCCACGTCCATCACACTGGGGTCTACCTTGTCTATGTACAGGTAAGGAGTACAATAACAGGAGTGGCTGCTTTTAATTTGTGTACCCATGCCAACTCGCAGTTTTTGAAGGCCTAAGGCTCGTGAACGAGCAAGCAGAAAATTCCAGAAAACATATATATTAAACTTGGATGTATAACCTTTATTTTGCATCGACTGATTTTTATTAAAAACATTAAATACTATACCAAAACCGCCCTTGAAGTCGAGTTGTTCCCAAATTAAATTCGCTACTGCTTCTAAACTACAACAGACGCGGACATGGTTCCTACGGGATATTATTGGCAATTTATTTATCTTTCATCCGTACAAAAAAAATATATTTAATCATAGGTAGTTCAAGAAAAGAGTTCAAGAAAAACGAGTTTTTCGCAAGATTCCTGCGCAGTGTCGGACGTAACTACCGTGAAGCATCGCACGCTAATACACCGTGAAATTTACATCGTTTTGTTCCCGCCGTGTAGTGATAGTACCCGTCAAACTGAAGAACTTTTCACGAAAAAAAAATTTCCTGCGACAAAAAAATTTTTGGCCTCTCCATACAAAGTGAGACCGTCCCATTTTGTATGGAGAGACTAAAAACTTTTTTGTCACAGGAATTTTTTTTTTCGTGAAAAGTTGTTCAGTTTGACGGGTACTATCACTACACGGCGGGAACAAAACGATGTAAATTTCATGCTGTATAAACGTTATTTCTGTAGTGCGTCGGTTGAACTTTCAACTAAAGCGCGTTGAGTTGCTAATTTTTGCCATTGTATGCGCCTTAAACAAATGAATAACATTGACAGTCTCCGTGGCAGCAGCTGCAGTGGTTACAGCTTTCAGTTCCCACTGGGACTCTAGCGATACCGTTGATAGCAAGGTGATGAAGCTGAATCGCCTGATTTTTAAATAAGTACGATGCTAATACACGATAATTAGACCCAGAGCTGTAGGTATTAACTCAGGAAGTAGTCGATACTAAAATCGTATTAGTTACAGTCACAATAAAATCCACTACGAGTATTTGGGGCAAATATTTCTTTGAAATTTATAATGTTTACAGTTCAGATAAACACATTTCACCATCCGTTGAACCGCGAATCCAATTACACAGTGATAAATTAAAATGTGCCCCGGGTGACTGCTTTCAACTGACTAATTGCGCGTTTCCTTGTATCTTTTTGTCTTTTTAATCTCATTTCCTCGGCTTTGTGAAATCGTTTTACTAAAATTGTTGATTCCTTTTCGCTAACGAATTGTTTCGGCATTTTCCATTGATTTATTTAACCTTCGTTAGTATGATAAACAAGTTGCTTCAGCGAACTAGACACGTTTTAATTTATCGGTTTGTGTATGAGTGAAAAAAGCGAGCGTTTATTTTTTTTTCCTCTTGGAATTACTCCGTAGACTGGCTGGCAGTAAAATAAATAAGATTAAAAATGTTTTTGTTTTGAAGAGTATGTTCAGTTAAAAATATGTCCCAAATTATTTTTTCTACATTTGATTTTAGAACAAAGAAAGCTTTGTTAAGCTTCTTCATTTACGTTTTTAGCATTTTTATTTACATCTAATACATAGCTCTTCTTCACCAGATCTACTATCTGGACTCCCACGACATAATCTCGTGGGTGCTGCACCGAACCAACGCGGAAATTGAGGGTCGGGAGACGCTTATGCAGTGCGCCCAGTCGGCTCACACCCCGGAGCCCATGGACAAACCCAACTCCTGCTTCTCGGCATCCGCCTTGTTCCTCAAGGCTGGCGACAGACTCGCAGTCAGGAACACTGGAGGCGACAGACATTCTCTCATGCAGCCAGAAAAGAGCTTCATAGGCCTCATCAAACTGGCTGATGCAGAAGATCCAAATGATGACGAATTTTAGATGTAACGATCTTTATAGATTAATCGATATTATGTGTACAAATAAGTTACTGATGAGAAATCTCCGATGAGTAAATTAATGGATTTGTTTTTGATGAAGAAAACTGTTACATATACCTATAGGTACCTACCGGATGTTACAAATGTCAAAATTGTTCAAGGTATCTTGACTAACTAAAAATGTAGATTATCTCTGGAAGGTTGGGTAACCATACAACAAAGAAATAAAGATCAATTCAAACGCAGCATTACATGTATATTCAGTTTTGTAGTAGTATTTTAAGTATCATTCATTCATTCATTCATTAGAAGCCAACTATGTAAGCGGTGCACCAAGTACCAAATTATGAGTTATTATAACATATCGCGCGGTGTTTTACTCAGACAATGCAATTTTCTGAAAGTGCACATCCCGCCCGATATGATCACGACGTAGGATCATGATTTTGTGTTAATGATTCTCTGCCGGTGGTTTCTGAATTGACCCTTAGATAAGTGATGATCACATGGGTGACGATATTAATCGCGTCGCAATTTGTTTTACACATCGCTGATTTTAGTTATCTTGCCTGTATGTAATGTTGAGCTGTACGGTAATATTTATAATATAGTCAACAAGTGCCATTTTAAGGGTCTAACAAAGTACTAATACGTAAATAGGTGCATAAATTGATTTAGGATTTTACAGATTAAGCAAAATTTATAATTTAAGTTTTAAAGTTCTAAAGCTTGAGTATTGTAACTCAGAACCTACCTACTTTTTTAATATATTGTGGTCCCACTGCTGGGCAAATGCCCATAACTAATAACACAAGTGTGCAGCGTTGAATTATTAAGAAAAAAAATTGTAACAAATAGTGGATTAAGTTACTTAGCTAATTAGCTAGCGATATACCAAACACTCAAAATTAAATTGTGAAAATTTAATATGATTCTTCGAAAGGTCTGCTAGACTAAACCGATGATATTAGTGTAAGTTATATAATATACTTTATTTATTTATTATTTTTAAATATATTAGAAGTAAGTTTACAATATTTGTAACTGTGTTATTGTCGATATCGATGTTTTGTATTTTGTCATTATTTAATAAACGATCGAAATAATTTTAATTCGTGTTTTATTGTTTCTGAAATTAAAATAACGGTCTAGAAATTCCTATGTACAATGCAATACAAATACGGTACTCATAATTTGCTTGATTTTAGTAAAAACAATCGATAAACAATAAAAAGTAAGGTGACATTTAACTGCGTCATAATCATACAATTTTATACTTTAAATTTCAAAATAAATAAATTTCAAAATAAATAAAAATGATTTTGTTAATACTGTAACGACTCTCCTGCAGAGAGCCGCCACTTAAAATATAAAAGACAATTTTATAAAACGATAACTTTAATTTATAATAAATCACATATTACACAACTTGTACTGAGGGACATACAATCGTCCGCACACGACGGCGGACAACAGGTGAGAACGTCAAATCTCTACGGCCCAGCCCGTATGAAGTTTCTATCGCTCTCTTTCTAAACAGAATAGTTAAAAAGAGAACGAATATATTATAAAAAGAATATTACCGCCAGTACCAAACTACATGGCACTCAGACCAACGAGGCCCGATGCTACAATACCTTACTTCGAATAAGGACATTTTTGTCTCATTTTGACTGCTGAAAAACAAACACAGCCATGCGCCCCCCACCCGCCTCGATAGGTGGCCGCATACGCGTTTGGTAACAGCGCACCTACGACGTAGGGGCCGCGCAGTCACACAGGAAATTATTGCACCTACGAGGCGGGTTTACGCGCACGGCAGTCTAAACACGTTCGGCTCAGCATCGTGTAGTTCGATGTTTATCAGAATCGGCACCAACAACAAACTAGTTTGACTTGTGGTTTGGTAGAGTAGACAGTAAACAAGCTCTACTCCTGACGCAAGATTTCGCCCTGAGATAACTTCGCCGATGTAATACAGCCGAAAGTTCAACAATGTTTACTTATGAAGACCTCAAACTCGTGGAAACCCTCAACATAGCCGAGAGAAGATGTTACATTTATATGTAAAAAGGGTTGTGGCATCTTACCAAAATAGATTCAGGAACCATAGAACTGTAAGTATGTACGAAATAGATTTTTTGATCTCATAAATATACATAAACCTTTTATATCTGTTCTGTCCTTAGAAGTATAACTACACAGCTGAAAAATTTCTACAGCCGTCAATATGCACTAGGTTACATGACTTTGAATTATTAAGTACATGTATTTAGCGGTGATCCATGTAGTCAATAATAATACAAACTAAGCTAACTGCGACGGTTGAACGGCGCGGCAACCGTAGATAATTAGCGCTACGCCGTAGCACTATGGTAGAACATGTCCCTTTCAATAGAATCCGGTAATTTTTTGACACTAACTTTTCAAAGACAAACAAGACTTTGGTGAGTAAAAAATTAATATGGCAGTTTTACAAATTATTGAAAGTTTTGCCTTCCGAGTATTTTTTATTAAAATAACTATTATAAAGAAGTTAATAGGGGTCGAAATGATTGTAAGAATAATTTATGGTTCCTTGAAATGTGAATATGATCAGGATTGATACTCAAATGTAAGTAATTACGGAGTAATCGTGTTTAAATTGGTTTGTTTACATTATAACCGGATCCTATTGAAAGGGACTGTAGATGCCAGTTGCTGACATGTCAGCTGATCCAAACGAAAGCGAACGAAGTTTAACTTATTTTAATTGTGTTTACGTTGCCGCCTCTTGTGTCGGGTGAAAAGTGATATTTTATTAAAATACAGTTGTTGATAAAACTTTATTTTTTGTTAATATTGAACTCTTTACTTTTTTAAAATATATGTGTCCATTTTCTTCTATTATATGGGGCTGTTGCGATTTCCATCTTTCAAGTGATTTTTATTTCCTCCTCAATTTATTATATTTGTGGCGATCCTAAAGAAAAGTTTAAGGTCAAACTTCACGAAGCGAAGGGATAAAATTTTAAAATGTTTGCGAGAGAAAACAGACTTGGAAGAAATTGTTGACATTTTCAATACCGTATCGGAAAAATTTCAAAAAATGTCGCAATTGGATGAGGAAATCCGTATGCTGCTCGTCAATAGTGAGGATACAAAAGAGGAAGACCTGTCGCGAGAGAACGAGGAGACGGATGTCTACATGGATAATTGGAACAAAGTCAAAAGAAAAATGAAGCTACTACTTAACCGTCCGTCATTTGGGATCATGAAAATTTTTATTTAGACTGCGATTAATAAATCATTTGACACGTGTTTTAGAATTTTATCAAAATCCCTATTTTAAGGAGGAAAGTAGGGATTAATTGTTTGTATGGAACGTCTGTCATTTCTAAAGGTAGGAACATGAAAATTTGGATTTAGGCTGAAATCAATAAAACATTTGACATGTGTTTTAGCATTTTATCAAAATCCTTATTTGAGGGGGAGTGTAGCGATTAAAAGTTTGTATGGAAAGTCTGTCATTTCTAAAGATAGGAACTTAAAAATTTGGATTTAGGCAGAGATTATTAAATAATTTAACACATATTTTAGCTCTTTTTAGAAATCCCTATTTTAAATAGAAAGTAAGGATAAATGTTGTTATGGAGAGTCTGTCATTTCTAAAGGTAAGAACTTGAAAATTTGGATTAACAAATCATTTGATTCATGTTTAAGCATTTTTTCGAAATCCCTATTCTTAAGTACAAATTACCGTATAATACCCTAAGACTGTTATATATGTCAATGGCAGATTCAATTATTAACTATGGTACTTCTAGCTATGGCTGAACGTATAAAACTTATCTAAAAAGTATTTATAATTTACAACTAAGGCTATTAAAAGCTATTGTTCCTCTAAAGATCAAATATAAGTACAAAAATAATTATGATAACTTATTCCAGTATTCCAGGGTTTTAAATATATTCTATAAAGTGAAATTCACTATTGTATCCGATTATTGTTCAGAAATCAAAAATTTAGAAATAAAATCCAGGGCTAAAAACTTGCGGAAATTGTCTACTCTTCCTCTGTGTTGCACACCTAAATTTAACAACGATTATGGTAGAAGGGTCGGGAGGTGCATCCTACCTCAGATACTGAATAGTTTACCAAAAATTGTAGCAGAAAAAGTAATTAATGAGACAAATCCCAAATACTTCAAAAACATTGTCAAAACATATTAATTAAGGGATAGGTATAAATCTTTAGTGCTGTCTGAGGGGGGTGCACCCCCGTCCTCCTAAATTCATGGAAATCCTTCATGGAAAGTGTCATTTCCAAGGCAAGAACTTAAAAATTGTCATTTAGACTAAAGAAAAATAATCGTTTGACATGTTTCTCATTTTCTTGAAATCCCTATTTTGAAGGGAAAGTAGGGATAAAGTTTTGTTATGGAAAGTTTGTCATTTCTAAAGGTAGGATATTGAAAATTTTGATTAAGATAAGAAAAATTGAGATTAATAAATAATTTGACACATGTTTAAGCTTTTTACGAAATTCCTATTTTGAGGAGGTAGCAGGGATTAAATGTTTGTATGGAAAGTCTGTAATTTCTAAAAGGTAAAAACTTAAAACATTGGTGTTAGACTGAGATTAATAATTCATTTGATACATGTTTTAGCATTTTATCAAAATCCCTATTTTGAGGGGGAAAGTAGGGTTAAATGTTTCTATGGAAAGTCCAGTTCTAAAGTTAGAAAATTGAAAATTTGTATGTAAGCTAAGATTAATAAATGACACGTCTTTTAGGATTTTTTCGAAATCCCTATTTGAAAAGGGAAGTAGGGATTAAATTTTGTATGGAATGTCAGCCATTTTTAAAGTTAGGAACTTAAAAAATTACATAATAAGACTGAATTATTCGGTTCGAGTTCCAAAATGCTTTTGAAATCCCGACTTAAAGGGTCTCTCTCTCCTTAAAGAAGGTATTTAAAAAAATTATAAAAATCGAGCCTCCTCCATTTTGAAGTTGGTTAAAAATGTGTTAAAGTATGAATTAATCTACCCGTGCGAAGCCGGGGCGGGCCGCTAGTAACTTTATAAAACACTACAGCCGGCATCCTATTTTGTTAAAAATTACAACCAACATTAAATACATAAGAAAGTCATAAGAGTGTTTGGAGTCTATGGAAAAATGTGTGGATTCTAAATAACCTTTGAGCAGTTAAATTATGAATAAATTCCCAGGACGAATTAATAAATAATGTATCAAATTACGATCAGTTCTGCCTTCTGCCCGTGCCAAGTTCGATTCCCGACTAGAGAGATATGAATTTATTTTTAATATTGATGTTTTTTTGTTGTATTTTCATTGTGTATATTAAAATCATATTTTTGTAAGTTCAATACTTTTTGATTTTTGACATCTCGGGACAATTAATGTGTCTCGGGTGAATCTACGGAAGAAGTGCGTGGGGCTAAAGCTAACATGTAGGGGCTCGTTTGTTTATTTTAATAACCACAACCTGGTCCCAATTATTATTATCATTATCACATCGTGTGGGTTGCTATGATGGCTGTCCACACAAACCCTGATGTCAGAGTTACCTGCCATGAGGTGGGAATTTTCCATTTCATTTTGACATCCATCTTACTAATCCTTCATCTACAATTCAATTCAATACATTTATTTGTCGCTAGAGGAATTTTTAATCTCAGCACCAACAATGGCCTCGATTAGGGATGTCACGCTCTAATCCTTAATTTAAGTTAGTCCGTCCTCTTTACCTTTTAAAGATTGAAAAGTGACAGGAGATGTCCATCCTAATCTTTATTCGTAGATCCTAATTTTAGAGCTGTCAAACATCGAATTTGAACCTTATGGCCGTGTCAATTGCACAATTTTAGAGAGCGCTTAAAACATGCGACTTAAAAATCTCTTAAACTGACAGCTATGCCCTTATTTTAAGTTATCATTCGTTCAAATTAATATCATTCGTTCATCACCTCTCTTTCATTGGTCATTAAAACGAAAAGGATAGCTGGATTTTAAAATTAGAATTAGAGCATGATATCCCGAATCGAGGCAAATGTGTACAATTTGAGACTGTATACAATGTGTAAAAGTGTGCCTTTTTGTTTTTGTTTACCTACTTATATTAGATCAGATTTCGATCCGTTACAAATACTATTATAGAGCAAGTGTAAAGTCGTGTACTCGTTAACCATGTTACGTGCGTAGGGCGGCTAAATTCTGTAAAGCAGCCGGCGTGGGTAAATATCAAATAAGCGTTTTCCTTTAATATTTAAAAAGCCTGCTATGAAGCACTAATATACCAATGTTATATATTTTATTATTTGGAAAAGCTGTACAAAGAATTTTTGATATACAACGATATTTATTTTTGGTTTAATGAGTTCATTATAGGTCAATAAATTATATGGGTTATATGTCATCATCATAAGGCCTCATACATCTTATCAGATGATTTAAGCAGCGTCAGTTTTGGAGGCAACGTCGCTCGTGGCTGAATAATCCGATCCTTGAGCGGCACGTTCGTGCGCACTTGCGGCATGTAAACTGCGAGTCCGGGGGAACCTCTCCGCGAGTGTGCCTTTTCGCACGTTTTTGGGCTAGATCTTCAAACCAGGCATCATCATGGGTTTTGCAACCCTCGGTGATTGTTTTCCTCCACTCATCGCGGTTGGATGCGAGATCTTCCCACAGAAGATGATCGATGTTAAATGCGATCATATCACGTTTGGCGCAATCTTTAAATCGAAGCATGGGACGTCCTACTCTGCGCTTTGCGAAAGCTACTTGGCCCATCAATACCTGCCTGGGCAAGCGAGTACTGTTCATACGGTGCACATGCCCCAGCCACCGTAGCCGTCTCTGTTTGAGAAGAGCGGTGATACTGGGAAGCTGTGCGATTTCCAGCACTCTCTCATTTGTTACCCTATCCTTCCAAGTTATGTTGAGAATGCTCCGAAGACAGCGCATGTGAAAGGCATTCAGTCGACGTTCCTGCTTGGCATACGACGTCCAGGTTTCAGCTCCGTACAAGAGTATACTCAGGACGCAAGTTTGATAAACTATCATCATGGTCCTCACTGTAAGGTGTTTGTTATTCCATACTCTCGTACGCAGCCTGCCGAACGTTGTGGCCGCCCTGCCGATGCGGATATCGATCTCACCATCAAGGGAGAGATTGCTCGACACGGTCGACCCCAAGTAACAGAACTTGTCAACTACCTCTAAAGGAGCACCGTTCAGCAAGATGGTTGGCTGACAGGTGTAACCCTGCGCTAGAATTACGGTCTTCTTTGCATTGATGGACATGGAGAACAAGGAACAGGCGTCACTGAACTTGTCCAGCAGATTTTGGAGCTCCTGAGGAGTTTTTGCTACAAAGGCTGCGTCGTCGGCAAAGAGCAAGGTGTCAACAAGCAAGTCCTCGCGGCTACGACGGGACTTTAAAGAAGCAATATTAAAAAGATTGCCGTTTGCTCTTGTGTGTAAATGAACGCCTTGCTGCGTGTCACCAAAGGCAACTTTAAGCAGCAAGGAGAAAAATATGCCGAACAAAGTGGGTGCTAATACGCAACCCTGGCGTACTCCTCTTCGCATCTCAAATGCTTCAGACGTCTGACCTTTAAAAACCACACTGCCTTTCATATTCTCATGAAAGGATTTTATCAGCTTCAACAACTTTGGGGGACATCCTATTTTCTCAAGTGCAATGTAGAGCCCTTCTCTGCTGACTGTGTCGAAGGCCTTATTTAGGTCAACAAACGCAATCACCAGGGGGGTTTTCTGTTCCCGGCACTTTTCTTGAAGTTGCCGAAGGGTGAAAATCATATCCGTGGTCGAACGCTGGGAGCGAAAGCCACACTGTGCCTCAGGATACACGCGCTCGGCGAGGCGTTGCAGTTTTGTCAGTATGACTCTTGCAAACAATTTGCCGACAATGCTTAGTAAGGAAATTCCGCGGTAAGAGTTACAATCGCCGCGGTCACCTTTTCCTTTGTACAAAGTGGAAATGTTAGCATCGCGCATATCCTGAGGAAATCGGCCACTCTCCCAGCATTTTCCCAGGAAATTATGCAGGAGTGGTAGAATGCACTTGAGTTTGAGGATTTCGGTAAGCACTCCGTCTATCCCAGGACTCTTGCCGCATTTTAACTGCTTCACGGCCTCGTGAAGATCCCTCACGGTAGGTAGATCGTCCAGATCAGTCATGATGGGTAGGTTCGGAATTAAATCCACGGCTACGGAACTGATCTCAGCTGGTCGAGAATAAAGCTCGGAATAGTGCTCTGCCCACCGACTTAGTTGACGGTTACTATCTAAAATAACCGTGCCATCGACTTCTTTCAATGGAGCTGTCTTCTTTTGTGAAGGGCCGAGTGCCGTTTTAATCCCCGCATACACACCGCGAAAGTTTCCTGTAGCCGCACAATCTTGGATGCTTCGGCACAACTCCATCCAGTAAGCATTAGCGAGTTGGCGGCAAACGCGCTGCAAGGATGACTTAGCCGAACTTAGTTTATTCCGTGTGATATCGCAGGGATTAATGCGGTAATTTAAGGAAGCCTCGCGCTTAGAGTTAAGTAAAGGTTGAAGCTGGTCCATATTATCAGTTACCCAGTCCGGTGATTTAACCTGATTGTAACCGAAAACCTCACCAGCTGCATTGGTGAGTAGGTTTTTAATAGATTCCCATTCCTCTTCAACGGGTGCGTCCACTTCCCAAGTAGCCACTTGTTTTTGCATTAGTAAGCGAAACGAGTCCACAATGTCAGGATCCCTAGTTTTAGGAAGATCTAATTTCTTCCTCCCAGGAGTTTTAGAAGAGTGGATTCTTTTAGGCAGCAAATTGACTTTACAAGCTATCAAGGAGTGGTCGGTGTCACACTGTGCACTATGAAAAGATCTCGAATGTGTAACTTCTTTTAAGTTCTTCCTTTTTGTCAAGGCAAGATCAAGTTGATGCCAGTGACCTGATCTAGGATGTTTCCAGGAGACTTTACGCATGAGCTTGCCTTTGAAATAGGTATTAGTAACACAAAGCTGAAATTTGGAGCAGAATTCCAGAAGGCGTTGGCCATTTTCGTTCAGCTTACCTATGCCGTGGTTACCAAGGCATTCGGGCCAGGTGGTGTTATCCTGCCCTACACGAGCGTTAAAGTCTCCAAGAACATAGAGTCGATCCCCTTTCGGTACTTGGCATACAACACTGCAGAGTTTATCGTAGAAGTCGTCTTTTGACTCTGCTGACGAGGAAAGCTGCTACGCTCCGACAGGAGCGTAGGCGGATATTAGGGTGACAAAGCCGCATTTGGTATTTAGTCTCAAGGACATTATACGCTCTGTAATACCTCGTGGTGTTTCGATGGCACTAATGAGTGCATTGTGAACTGCAAAGCCCACACCATACTCACGATTCTCATTAAGATTTTTGCCTTTCCAAAAGAAGGTATAGTTCTGTTCGCGCAATGAGCCCTCTTCAGGAAGCCTGGTTTCTTGAAGTGCAACTATAGATATATTAAGGCGTGCCAGCTCTAGGTCGATAACAGCTGTTTTACGCAGGTCTTCAGCGTACTCTAAAGTCTCCGAGCTGTCCGGGAGACCTGTCCTCATGGTTCGGACATTCCAAGAACCAAAGCGCATGGAAGTGACAGCTTTAGGTTTAGTTTTATTTTTCTGTTTAGTTGCGGGTGTACAATAGCACAGCATCGCTTTCCGGGCAAGCCCTGCGTTCCCAACACCCTAGAGGAACGAACGATGCCGGGGCGGACCAGTACCATATTGGCCGGGGGCTGCCCGGCTTGGAGCGGGCGGTAACTGGTCAGTGGGCCTACGATGGACCCTCCCACTGTCGAGAGTGACCCCTGGCGCCGGCGCTTACGCCCATTTGCGCTGACTTATAACCGGTGACTGTCACTCCCCGTGTTGTTGTCCACGCCGCAGAACGACGTGGGTGAAGTGTCCTCTCCACAGACGCTGCATCGCCTGGGACGCAAACAGATGGTGCAAGGTTGCCCAAGACCTACACCAACCTCTCGACCTCCCCAGCTTGGCCCGCAGGAAAGGCATGCCGATACGTGCGGGACCACTGGAATGGCTGCAGGCAACTGCCGCTTTTCAGATTACACCTTACTCGCGCCTAACGGAGAAGCCACTTCCAGGTTTGATTTTGGAGTTTTCCTTCTCCTAGACGGGTTGCAGACCAATGCTGACGACGCCCATCCCACCGTAAGGGGTTATATGTACGACTAGTAAAATGTCGCCGTACGCGATGACTTTGTCGATGCGTCCTGAAAAGTTTTTTTTTTACGTAGGTAGTAAAATTATTGATATGGCGAGCGTGAAACATCTCTGTTACAGCTTGGCCGAAATTGGTTGTATGTCCATCTGTCCATCTGTCTGTTGGTTCTACTCTACAGGTCGCGTTTCTCAACCGATTTTCGTGAATTTATGTGAGCAGGTTTGATAAATATATATGTTTTTTGTCGAGTAAGTTTTTAGAAATAAAAAAAAACGTAGTTTTGGGGGTTAAAAACGTAAAAAATCGTAAATCAGCCATTTAAAAAAAGTATACTCGAGAGGCCTACAGCTCACAGAGCCACTAGTATATATTATCATATATGTAGAGATATAAAATAGAAATAGCTAAGTTTCTTCATTTCAACAATACGGCCGCTAATATTATGAAGGTACACCCTATTAGAGGCCTAGTAGGGGCTGAAAATCAGTGTTGCCCTCCTAGGGGCAATAACACACTGACCCTTGGCCCTTCTGCATCGCTGCACACATGTGTAATGTCATTTTTAAGTGTAGTAATTAAATTTGTTCTGTTTTATGTCTTAAGTTGTGTGAAGTGTACTTACATGTGTGTATTTGTGATGCAATAAACTTGTTATCTATCTATTTTTCGTAACCATTTTCTTGTAAGCACACAACAAAGAAATATATAGGTAAATGTATTTACTTATCCAATAATGTAAGCTTAAGTTATGAATTAATCTTTTGTCTTAAAAAACACGCAAATGCAGTCATGAATGAATAAAATTGTTTCTGAAAGAATTGATGAGTAGCATTAGCAAACAATGTTGCCATTATTATTAAATCTTCGTAAACAACAATATGAGGTTGAATATTTTATCCCGATTTGCATCGTAGCTCCTAATTAAGTTATGATCAAAACAAAACACGGCCTAAATTGCGTAAACAATTTTTCTTGGAAGCGAAGTAATAAATACGCACGAAACATGAAAGCTCCGACGCAATTTTATATCAAAGGCCACTTATCTAATTAAGAGAAAGAATTTCAATATAAAATTCTACTACCTATTTTTATTTTTACTCTCGTCTATTCATTATCTTTTAGAAATGACAGACTTTCCACACAAATATTTAATCCCTACTTTCCCTTTAAAATAGGGATTGCGAAAAAATGCTAAAACACGTGTCAAATTATTTAATAATCTCTGTCTAAATCCAAATTTTCTAGTTCCTACCTTTAGAAATGACAGACTTTACATACAAACCTTTAATTCCTACTCTGCCCCCCAAAATAGGGATTTTGATAAAATGCTAAAACACATATCAAATGATTTATTAATTGCAGTCTAAATCCAAATTTTCATGATCCCAACTTTTGAAATGACGGACTTTCATACAAACTTGAATCCCCCTTTTTCCCCCCTTAGAGGGGGAATTTTCCAAAATCCCTTCTTATTGCTTCTCTACGCCATAAATGTAACCTACTGTGTAAATTTGGTATTTCTAGCTTCAGTAGTTTCGGCTGTGCGTTGATGAGTCAGTCAGTCAGTACGGACTTCTCTCTTTATAATAATAGGATAGAATATAGATAATATACGTCTATGATAACATGCTCATTGAACTGTGAAAATCGCGCTGGCTCCAATTAAGGCGCTGTCATCACCGGTAACGCTAGTCATTTGGTGAATTCAACGCGTCAACGGTTTTATTTATTTTGATAAGATCATATTTATTGAAGTCCGGGAGACGCGGTTCGATCCACACCACCAACTTATGAGTTTTTGAATTTCTAATGTAGTTTTAGTGTGCGCGGTGCTAAAGCTCTGCTCACCCCTTATGAGCGTGATATTGTGTGTATGTGTGCAGCAACGTTTATTCGACGCTCTTATGGTAAAGGAAAAAATCTGCACACTTTAAAAGTTTATGTATGAAGTTGACCAATCCGCACTGGGCCAGCATGGTCGACAAAGGCCTAATCCCCTAAATTAAGGATCGGCTCGAGCCCTTGGTGGTGGGGACGATAAGCTGTTGATGATATTTATTGAAAAAGTGTAGTTATCCAATGAGTGTGAAATTCCTGTTATAATAAATAAATAGCCTGTCCTTATTATCCTATTGGCACTTACTCGTATTTCCATCTGATCAAATAGAAAAACAACGGAACGAAGTATAATTTAAATATTAATATATTCTACTTGGTTGGAGTTTAATGACCAAGTAAATAACTTTTCTGTATTAAATTAAAATATTCATAGAATTTGACGTTCATTAAATTTGTTGATTTCAACTTTGAGATACTTTTAATTTTCTCTGATAATTTAAAAGTAAACTTATTTTATTATTTTAATTCCTTCAGACAACCTTGTGGCCATTAAGAATAATAAACTTGTGGCCTTTAATTATAATATCTAAGTTAAAGGTTCTAGGCTATTTGGCTTCAATTTCTAAACAGCTAGACAGTTGTTTGTGTTTCTACACTTGGGCACCTACATATTTCCCTGAATTCCTAGAATATATACAGAATCCACATTAGGTTGTTATTTGAACTTAAGTGACAGGAATTTAGGACTCGGCAAATGATATTTTATGTTACCACATACCTCACACAATACATTTTTTTTTTTCTAGGAATGGAGACAGAATAAAAATCCTATCGCAAGATGGCGCGATAATCTGGAAGAACATTTTTTTTATATATTATAGGTATACATGGTTAAAATCAAAATAAATTTTAATTACAAAACCTCAAGATAAAATAAAAACAATAGGAATTTTACGACTGCAAAGAAGATTACAAAATTGCTGCCAGCCTAATATTTATTAATAAATTGAGCAGTTAAAACAAGAATAGGGCCATGTGATGCGTTTTCTTTTCTCCTATTCGAATTTAACACGATACTCGTACAACCAATTACAAACAAATCCCTACCTGAATACGATACCTCTGTAGATATTACACTATGGGTACGTTTCCGTTTACCAATAAAATCGAGCGTTCACAGACTACTGGTCCGTATATCCGTTAGCGCGTCTACAGTTGATAGCGAAACGTCATAGATGACGTCATAACCGGCGCCATCATGCGCTCACAATGCCCATGCATACGAGCTTGGGCGCTGTGAATAATCTGTCAAAATTGACATATGACATTTGCTTGTTATTCGTTTGATAAAAATTTTGGATTTTGATCAGAATCCGAGTCGAGTGTATTTAAAAGAGTTGAAAATGTTGCTGATCCATTTTATCCACCACAAAACGAAAGTTTTCAAAATCACCATCAAATTAGGTTATGTTTATTTACGTGAGCGATGTGAGCGCGTATAACCGTTCCATATATCATAACCCGATATGTCGTTATCGCGCTAATTTAATTCGGACCAACTGTGAGCACTTTTAGCAGTGCTAGCGCTGTGAACTATTATACGGAACGTACCCTATGTCTGAGTCTAAACTATACATATATTTACACTTCACATCACTGCAGGCAGACAGCTAACAAAGTCTAGTCATTCATTCGTCGCCTCCTCGCCTCTCGCCCCTCACGTCTCAGCTCTCAAGCCTCCTAGGGAATATTAATTGAGTTGGACGTGCTAGGATTTCTCACAATATCCCTGTCATATTTTTTTGGTCACAAAGTACAGAAGTCAAAGAAGAACTTAGGTAATTCCTGCTAAAAACAACTTTAATATTTTGTACTTTGACATTTAATATTTTTACAAAATAATATTTTTATTTAGCTTAGATATGCCACGTTCTCTCAACTCTTTGTCAGACTAGAGGTCAGCCAGATGCCTAATACTAGAAAGAAAGAAATATACACTTATTATTACGCCTACAGCTTGTTTTTACTACCTCTTATATCAATAGGCTATTTTTTCGGAACCATCATAATTGATGTTCGATACACCTAAACTACTTTTTGATTCCGAAGGGAGAAGTATCATTAAAAAATTTAACACTATACATATCGCATCGTAAGACTGCCGTCCTGACAGTTGTCATACACGTACAATTTTTTTCTGTCTCTTTTGCACCCATTTGGTTTTCATATTTCCTGCCTACTGTTAGGACGGCATTCTTACGATGCGATTACTATAGCGCTGTAAGTGCTTCAACGTTCAACCGTTATGTCAGAGAACGTACTGTTGACCGCATGTCTACATACTTTAACAATTTCAGCCATCGTAGCAGTTTACAGTAGACCTACAGACGACAAACCAGTACACTCAAACTGCTGCATTTAGAATTCGTATACGCGGTATATTACGAGTACGCACCTGTATAAAGGCACGCCAATATTTATGTTAATACATATTTAATAAGGTGGATAATTGCCATGACTATTAACCCTTTGTTCCTCCATTTTTTTTGTGTACTTATTTCTGCTGTTCGAACGTGTTTTATTTTTTAGATCTTTGCACATTAATTTACGTAACCAAGCGCTATTAGTGAAAACCTATAATTGGCTTTCTGTGTTAACATTAGTTATATTATATTGTTATGAATGCTGTTGGTTTTCCAAATAAATAAAAAATTAAAATAAATAAAAAATGTTTACTTAACAGCCACATCCGTATCCTAAGTTATGTTGTACCCTCATCAAGATTACGACGCTTAAGGAGTCATACGTTACAGCAGGGTTTTATCCCAGCGAGACCAGTAGCCGCAATCGTGATCCCACCTGTTGCGCGCACGCTTCTTGTCACGTCACGTCTTATATGGAAGTAGGTGACTCTAGGGATTTTAAATATTTATGACGCTTTAGACAGCCTTTGAAGTTGTCATGTTCTAATGATTTTTTCAACGGCTTTCAAACTTGAATAATTCTAAATGCAAAGCTTTATCATCCTACTTATACATTTTTTTTTTTCTCTTTGTGGGATGCCTTCTGTAAAAGAGAGTTTTTCAAAACAGAAAAACAATAACGACACGTGTTGTTTTTTGGTGGTTGACATGACAAGGATTTTAGATTGGATATTGGTAATACGCGTCGGTGGTCTAGTGGCTAGGGCCGCTGCCTCCCGTTCGGGAGACGCAGGTTCGATCCCCACCACGTACCAATGTGTTTTCGAATTTCGAATTCATATGTACGGTTATTCGACGCTCTTACTGTGAAGGGAAACATTGTAATGAAACCTGCACACTCCTGCTAATAAATTCAAAGGTTATGTGTGAAGTTGACCAACCCGCACTGGGCCAGCGTGGTCGACTAAGACCTAATCGGCCTAATTCAGGGTAGGCTCGAGCCCCTCGGTGGGGACTTATATGAGCTGTCGATTGGTTATACGGATAGGCGCTTTTGATTTACGTAGTACTAAGGGTTTTTACTTTATGTCTGGTATCTGGGTTGGGTACCCTTAGAAATAACTACTACATTTTGTCTATATTATCACATCATTTTATTCTTATACATGCAATGAATAAAACACTCGAGTACATGAAATACAGAAAAGCAATAAATAAATTAAGTTGTAAGTGCTCAAAAACTAATACTCATACTCTTTTCCTCTGACGTCACTTGCTAACTTTTTCACTAAGCCTCCCGAAGTTTAATAATGATCCGCCTTACAAGACATTTCCGCCCTTCATCGCCCGCCCGAAGTCTGGATCTCTCAGTTAAATGTCTGCGTGGAGGAATGTAGACGACTCCATACTAGCTTCGGTTGGAAACCATCTAAATATACGTCAAAACCTTATAATACGTATAGTTCTTACTATGTGATAATTATTTAAAGACAGTATCGGATATCGATTTCATTGCAAATAACAATGGAAAAAGTAAACGTATGGCATAAAAATCGCTCTATCGCCGAAACAAAAATTATTTATTTCCATAGGATGTTATTACATCACTTAGATCCGTCATTAAATTTTTTGGGTGAGTCTAGGGGTGAGTTCACTAACACAATGGCGGAATCTGTGGATTCGGTAATCCGCCTGTGGAGCCGCCAATTGCCTCGTCCTGTGTTTGTTTTCTTTTTTGTGTTTGTATGTGTGTTCTTATGTGCATTAAAGAATGTTTGATTTTGAGAAATGGTTTTTTTGTAATTTATTGTCAGCTAATCGAAATGAGATTTTGCTAATGGTATCAAATAATATTATCGGACACGACGCTAGCGGAACTCGATGTAAATGGAATAATTCTTTGTAGCTAGTAAACTTAGACAACCGCAGTTTTAGTGCTTGTGTGCTCTTTTAAAAAGATCCTGCGTGTCTGACCGCTTCCGTCTAATGGATTCCGATACCAGGAGTAGAAGTGGTCGCAATGGCCGTAAACGGTCGGAAAGATCATCATCATCATCATCTTCTTCTTCTTCTTTTTCTTCCTGTGAGCTAAGCTTTAAAGCGGTAACAAACAAATATTCACTTTAATCAAGTAGCGTAACACAAAAAATCTTAAGCGCAATACACACCAGAGCCGCCGACCTATGTCGGCGGGCTAGTTGGCGGCTTCACTCATTGCAAGTCGGAAAACTTTGTCGGTGGCGGCATGTCGGCGGGTCGACATAAGGCCACTCCAAGTCACAAATACTAGCTAGCACGTCACTACGCTCGAGTGTCGCCGGGCAACTGAGCGATTGCGTGCAAGCCGCCGCGCGCCGACATGCCGCCAACCAACAACATGTCGGCGGGCAACACGCGCGGGCTCATGTAGGCGACATGGTTCTTTTTATATAGGCCGCCGGGTTGTGTCGGCGGGCTATGCCGGCGGGTCGGCGGGTTTGGTATGTATTGCGCTTTATAATCATTGGCCTGTGACTGGCCTCATATATTTTAATCTTGGAACAGGCCATCGCGATAAATTACAAAATAATGTGAATATTTGTATTGTATTGTAAATATAACTTATAATCAGTTCAAAAATATCATTAAATTACGAGTTGTATATATTGTTAGGTTTCTATTTACTAAAAACGTTATTTCAGAAAGGTATACAAGTAGCTGAGCTTGTAAGGAGCTTACTTACTCGTAGCTAGAAATGAGAGATCGGAAACTCAGTTATAAAAGTGTTACAGTTATAAAGTTTGTTTTTGTAAAAGTTAGTTCGACTATACCCTATTTCAGATAACATTGGAAAAATCTTTTGTAGGATACATTTCTCCTTCCAGACACATGTAAATCTTGATGAACTGACAAGTGTGAATCACGAATAACCTTTGTTCTGCCATACATATTTTTGTCTTTTTTCCTTTGTTATTTGAAATGAAGTATAACGTCCTTTACAATAAGAAAATTTTATTGCATCTGAGATACATTTGAGTACACATATTTAAAAATAATACAATTAGCATGATGAAGATCGATTACTGACGATACCGATTTTAAATTATGATCTAAATTCTATCCGATTCTAAAGAAATAGATCGTTCTTGTTCTTAAATTATGACCTTTTAGAAGGAAGGAAGGTGTGGTCATAATCCTTGCTTGAAAGTTTGTATGTATGGATGTTTGTTACTCTTTCACGCAAAAACTACTGAACGGATTGCAATGAAATTTGGAATAGAGATAGTTTGTACCCTGGATTAACACATGGGATACTTTTTATGGAAAAAAGTCGAGAAAATCTTACACAACGCGAGCGCAGCCGCGGGCGGACAGCTAGTAAGTTATACAAACATAATGATCTTTAACTTCATGCCATTCTTAGTTAATTTAAAAATATGTAAAGCTTTTTAAGTGATTTTGAAACTGTGGAGGCTCCGGATTTTATTGGATACTAGCTGACCAAATGTTGTCCTGTCATTTTTCCCAACATCTACCCTACACCTACCCTGCGAATTTTTTTATTTATTTTTTTGCAAGAACCTTCTACGAAGTATTAGAAAGCACTTAAAAAAATGAATGAAATCGGTTAAGCCTTTCTCAGGTTATAGCGTGACCAGGAGAAATAGGGGTTCATTTGAGGCAGACTGAAACAAAATGGCCACATCTAAATAAAGATGGGCAAAGATCGATTGAGATCTAAAATAAAACTAGTATGCCACAAGATCCACGACACTATGTTAATTGCGAGTTCGTAGTATTGTAATAGAATAGAATATACTAGTAATGTACTAGTTTTTGAGCCCGACTGTACCTTACTTTTCTTCAGGTTTTGTTAGAGTCAGTTTGAGCTTTTCTTATAACGCCTCAAGTCACAAAGTAGTAGCAAATGAAAAGGGGAAATATCAAGAAATACTTGGAAATTTAAGAGAGGGCAAGTTTGATGGAGATCAAAGGAAACTTTACTTTAACTGGAAACTTAACACAAGAAAGGTTTGTTAATATTTGAATATTCCATTTGTCTGACGAAGGTCATTTTCTTTTTAAGAAATTTTCTGAGTGAGTCATATTCTAGTTAAGTCATTACGATTTAAGTACTGTTAGTATCATCATCATCATCATCGTCGTGGTATAATAAGTAGTATATTATATATAAAATGCTGTTAATAACAGCAGTGGTCAAAATATTGCCCCAGTAGTGGGATACGAGTTGAATTTTTGGTCGAAGTAAAAATATTAAAACGTATTATTATTATTCAATTAAATAAACTTTATGATCTCTACAGGGTGTCTCATTTAATTTAATGTGACATCACATACATACACTTTTCCAACTTTGCGTCAACACGTTTTATTCGAACCGTTATTAATTTTCTGGTGTTACTGTCCTATTTTCAGTACTACTTTTTATTCAACTTCACAAAATAAATTTATAATTTAACATTCTAATTAGCGTCTCTTATCCTTGATGTAGACTCAAGAAAAAAAGTCAAAGTGAAAGTCAATAATTATTTATTTCCATAGGACGTTATTACATCACTTAGATCCGTCATTACACTTTTTTGGGTGAGTTCAGTAACACAATGGCGTAATCTGTGGAGAAGAGCTCACCGAAGAAACTCCAAAAATGGACATCAACCCCACCCACTAGTCTTACCACTGATGGGTGGACGGGTAATTCACGTTGGCTTCTCCCTCCACTTACTACTGACCAGCTTTTCATAAAATAATCTGCTTTCACGATAAAATATATTAAAGGTAGATTTCCGACGGTCGATCATGACGGACAGCCAATGGCTTACGACCTCGAGACCCACAGGTCTATACTACATTTCAAATAACAATGGAAAAAAGACACAAAATATGTATGGCATAAAACGGTTCTTCGCGATTCACACTTGTCAGCTAATCGAGATAGACATATGTCTGGAAATGTATCCTATGAGACACTTTTCCAATGTTATCCGAAACAGGGTATAGTTATGTGAAAATGTTACCTGGAAGAAATTGCCATCTTAGCAGTAAGGCCGCCTAATTGACTCAACTAACTGTAAAAATGTTTTCTTGTAAATTTTGATTGCTGTCAATAAAGAATATTTGTATTGTATTGAAAATGGTATTTGGTTTAAGTTATATCAACCTGAGAGATGCAGATATGACGTCCGACGGCTTATGGTAGACGAAGACGATCGACGACACACGATGACAGCGCGACAGGTCTCAATTTGGCTGTGTCTTCATCTGTTGTTAGTTGTAAGCCAAGAGAAAAGATGCGAGCCAAGGAAGCTCGGACTAGCAATGTTAGTTACTGTGTGTGTAGCTCGCCACGATAGTCTTAAGAAGTTCTATTGGTTACCTAGTTCATTTTCTTGATAAATATCAAGCCAGGTTTCAACGGGCGTAATTAATTAAGAAATTATGATTCTATTATTATTTATACAGCATGAAATTTACATCGTTTTGTTCCCGCCGTGTAGTGATAGTACCCGTCAAACTGAACAAATTTTCACGAAAAAAAAAATTCCTGTGACAAAAAAATTTTTGGTCTCTCCATACAAAATGGGTCGGTCGGGAGTCTCACTTTGTATGGAGGCCAAAAATTTTTTTGTCGCAGGAAATTTTTTTTTCGTGAAAAGTTGTTCAGTTTGACGGGTACTATCACTACACGGCGGGAACAAAACGATGTAAATTTCACGGTGTATATATATATATAATTATGTTTTATTGATTTTTTATAAAAATGTGTGTAATGTGACTTTTAATTAAATTATATCTAATGTATTTTTAATTCGATATGTAGTCTTTAAGAAGTAATTTCAAACACAATGATTGTATTGTTGATGAATAAATGAATTGAATTTAATTGAATTTTGGCTTGAGGTGACTTATAAGTGCCACCGGAATGTTTGCGTACCCGCGAGGAATATTACTTTACCATTTTCTTTTTTGTCACGCTTTCGCAGCATTTTACAGCGCAGCGTCTAAACATATATTCAAAACCTTTGAAAATCAAATCAATCAATCCTGAAAACAGTAAAACAAAAAAACTTTCCTACATTGCTTCAAATTAAATGGAAAGAAAGAAATAAAACAAATTTGATTCGTGCTGAGAAACATTGTTCGGATTTTACATTCTACTCTACCATTACGAGAATAAAACTAAAACATATAAACAGGAGCAGATATGTTAGGTTGAACAATAGAAATTTAACTGCAGTAACCACTGCATCTTGCATGTATTTATTCTAGTGATACCAAGTGCTAAACAGTAATGGACGTTGATCTAAAGCGCAAGTCACGTATGTATCACTAGGGGGGAGTTTCAGCAACGCCACCCTGAGTATCGATCGATCTCCTTGTTATGTAACCCCTCCCGCACTTCACAACCCCGCTTTCACCCTTACAAGCGTCGATACTACGCTAAAACTGGTTTCCACGGCGTTCTCTATGAACGTTTTCTTTTTTTGTACCGGAACGGCCAGATTAGACTGAGCTGTGACATTCAGCTGGAACAGATCCACTTTCCCGGAGATGATTTTTCATAGAATGCCTGAGGGGGTGAGGTGTATCAAGCAGGGGGAGTGAAAGCTCACTTCAGAATGGTGACACGGTGGCTTTTCCAGCACTGCGCAGCAGGCAGCGCGCAGCCGACTCAACTTCCAGCCGACCAGTTGTTGTTGCGACTGTGGAGTGCTCAAACGCGCTGAAAGTACTTCTCTCGCGAGTTTTGTTGTGTTACCTCGTGTTAAATGTTTTAAGGTAAGTGTTCTTAATTTAATTCTAATATTTTTGTTTATTTTTAATTATTTTTTTCGTTCTTTTGTGAAACTGGCCAGTTATAAAGCGTTGTTTGTATACGACGGTGTTTTTAACGAGGTTCGTTCTAAAAAAGGGTCATTCTACTTTGCCTGCGGCTAGTTGCGAACTCGCGAATGAGTTCAGAGCTATTACCTACAGGCAAATTACTTACGTACTTTATGCAACCGCTATAAAAATGTGTACTGGTTTGAGCTGATTAACAAACTGAGGATCCGGCAATTTGAAAGTAAAAATTGAGCACGTAAGAAAATTTTCGGAAATGGAAAGTTTTTAATATAATGACGTCGCAGCAGCAGAGCCAGCCTAAAATTGTCTCAAGGAAAGAAAGCTTATTTAGTAAAACCACCAAAGGCTCTCTGATTAATTTTAAGTGTTTTATTACATGTTATTTTTGTAAATGGAGTTAATTAAGCCAGTTGACCGTTTAGGTAAAGTAAGTAAGTAAGTAAGTAGCACTTTATTGCATAACACATATGGGACATATAAAGAAAACATTATTATAAAATGTGCGCAAAGGCGGCCTTATCGCTAATAGCGATCTCTTCCAGACAACCTTTCTTTTTATAGAGGAACAGTGTACGGAAACGGAGTAGTAAGTGCGTGAAGGAATAAAATTATTATCAACGTGCAAAAAAGTAGAGGTAATGAGTTTTCTAATCTACCCAGGCTTATCTCAAAGATTACTTTGAACGAAATTTAAACACGTATGTAGCGAGAGCGTTGGGTGGGATGGAAAAACTTATTTTTGCACTTTTAACCCGAACCGTTTAACGTGGAAACATTACTTTATTGACCGTTTTACTTTTTACTTGACGTTTTAGCTTTTCGAAGTACCGTACTTTACAAAATAGTTCTCCGCAAAAAACAGCAAAAAAAAAACACCGATAGAAACTGGTAATACGATGTACCGATCAGATGTTTTAGTATTCTTGCGAGGCTAACCCCGCCGAGGCGTTTTAACCTGGGAATTGCAGGCGTGTGCAGGTTTCAAGATTTCGCTTTAGAACCACACGAAAAAAGATAAAGTTGACTTAAATAATCATAATGAATATTATACAGGGTTATTTTTTATTCAGTGCACAAACTTTAATATGTCGTTCAGACTATGAAAGTAAACAATTATCAGAAAAAAAATAGGTCCGGCACTGAAAAAAAAAATTCGATCTCCCGTAGAAACTGCCGCAGCCAATTACTCAGCAATTAGTATGGGAGGTACAAAATTTTCTTTCATTTCCGGACCCATGTTTTTTGGGGAAAGTTGTTCAGTTTCATGGTCCGAACAACATATTAAAATTTGTGCACTGTTAAAAAAATAACCCCGTATACGTATATAACACCTAGCCCTTAAAAAGCGTTCCAAGCAATATTTCTACTTCAACATGATTTATGAGACTGCAGATATAATAAATGGTGGTTTTGCGAGCTTAAAGCGCTGTACTATAATAATGGTACATCAAGCAATCCAAAGAGCACTTTTACACTAAGTACTTTTAATACGTTATTTTATTACATACAGATTAAATCTTTATCTGTATAATGTAAGAGGATGGTATCATTCTTTTTTAACTTAACCATCTATGAAGTTACCTACTATATAAAGCCGAAAGTGTGGCGCAATTGTCCATGCTACGGCGCGCGTAGTCACTTGCTACGCCGTAGTACAATACGCTACGTAACTACAAACGTAAATGAATAAAATACAAAATGAATAAGTTGGTAATTGTAGTAAGGGATAAATGTATTGGAAATGAAAGTGGATGAATATAAGTCGAAGTAGACCTTGGAATAATGAAAAAAGAGCAAGGAATATATGAATAGAATAAATGATGATATAGAGGAAAAAAGAAAAAATATAACAAAACATTTTGCCGAACCCGCGTTACGTGGAACAAAGGCAAGAATTTTTTTTTATTTTTTATTAAGGACACTTGTACAATTAACATTAACTGAGAAATTGTTCTGAGAGTTTTAATTAAAGGCAGGTTAATTAGGCATTTAAATGTATACACTGGCCGTTGGGACTTTTATTAATATTTAAGCTAATCTTAATTAGGCAACACACAGAAAGATATTTGAAATTAGTCTACAGTACGAGGGTAATTAGATGGGACGAGGTGTCCCCTGATTGTCAAAAAATGTGGAGCACCTGCGATTGCCTTTAAACTCCTCCAAGCCCAAAATTTATACTTATAGCGTAATTTGTATGGAACTAAGACTTAGTATGGGTATGAAGAGTAATTATACAAACATCGACGATTTGAAGTGCTTTTAGGATAAAGATATTTTGTGGACTATAGAGTAACAAAGGCTTATTGCCGAAATATATATAAGCTCGGCTTCAACACTCGTTCCTATATTTTCAAGGATTTTAAGTGTTTTCTCTCTTAATCTTAAGTAATCCAAAAGGGAAGTTGCGAGTCATTCCCAACACAAGTATCAATGATTACTTACTGGGAAGTCTCGGCCACAAATATGTAACCAAGATTTTGAAATAAATCATTTTTATTTTATTTTTTATTTTAATAAAACAAGGCTGGCATAACAGCAGGCAACATTATAAATAAATAAATAAATAATTAAAACATTTCTGAAAAATCTTATGTCAGGCTCTACTTTGAGAATCTTCAAGTCGAGCTAAAAAAATATACACAGAAAGCTTATTTTTAATAATATGTCTGCTTGAGGCACTCACCACAATTTATTCTTATCATAGAAGATAAAAACCACGTAGTAGTAAAAGCTATTTTACGTGGTTGGCAACTAAGTAGCTAGGCCTTTAAAAGTCTACTTACTACCCTCATTGTAAACAAACGTGACTTTGTAGACATGCGTGTATGATAATATTATACTCAGAATAAAATAAAAATATGTAGAAAATGCAGATAGCAACGCAACGATTAACTTTAACCCGTGCGCGTTAATGCAATCAGAAAAGCCTTATGTCCTTGTAATAAGAACTGAGGAGACGGGCCGATACTGACTTGCATAAATAAGACAAGGTCTTCTTCATGTGACGACAGCTTAACTAATCACACTAATATTATAAATGTGAAAATATATTTGGATGTTTAGATGTTTGGTGTTTGTTCCGCTTTCACGCCTTAACGACTAAACGGATTTGGATGAAACTTGGAATGGAGATAGTTTGTACCCTGGATTAACTCATAGGATGCAGGAAAGTTTTATTCCCACGGGAAAATCTTACATAACGTGAGCGTAACCGCGGGCGGACAGCTAGTTTGTTATATTCCCTTCTTCTTAAGGCAAATTTACATTTC